>APFE030893716.1:0-39190 GCA_000404065.3 Pinus taeda | reverse complement strand
AACAAGAAAACAGACAAGTCACATCAAAGAACACCAGATATAAGGTGGAAACCCAATGTGGGTGAAAACCACCTGCTGCAATATGTCTCTATCTTCTTTCAAATTTAGAAACTTCTTTTACAATGGTCTTGTACTCGTGCAGTCCTTTACCAGTACGCAGGCTGCAACCTCTGCAGAGAGCTACAACTCTCTCTCGCTTTCCAGTCTCTCTTGGAAGGGAGCTACAACCCCCTACTTCTTTTCTTTCAAGGACCACTTTTCATAAATTTTCAAACTGGATCCATAAATATCAAATGATCATCAAGTACCAGTAAGTCACCCAGATAACTAGATCCACAATAACAGAAAACTAAACCCAGAACACCTACTGTGGCATCTCCTGTGGCGCCTCCTGTGGCGTCTCCTGCGGCGCCTCCTGCAGCGTCTCCTGCGGCGCCTCCTGCGGTGCCTCCTGCGACGCCTCCTGCGGCGCCTCCGCACTTCCGCAGCTGCAGCGCTCGAGAGATCACGCTTCACAGATTCGCTTTCCGCTTCACTTTCATATAGATCGAGCTTTTGAAACAATAACCCAATATTTCAGACCTTAAGATATTCAACCCAAAAGAATACAAAAGCCAAATGATCTCCTTTGCTTTATATAGGCAAGCTCTTCCTCAAATCATGGACCAATACCACGGGCCAAAACCATAACAAACCAATACCATCAACTCAATACTAGGGATCAACACGTCTGTCGAGATGCCATGGTCCAAAAACCATAGGTTCAAATTCAAAGGACTAACTACCATGGACCAAAGGTAAGTTTTCCCACATGAAATAAACTTTTCTCCATAGGTTCAAATTCCAAGGACTAACTACCATGGACCAAAGGTAAGTTTTCCCACATAAATAAACTTTTCTCTGCATAAAATCCCATGAACTTTTCTCCTGCGTACTTCTTAATTCTCATCATAATGAGAGCCATGCCATGGGTGTTGCCATCAAGTACAACATCTGTAACATATAACCATACCAGAAACATAATGCCAAAAAATTTTAGTTAATTAAGAATAGTATTTAAACCCTTATCTTGCATTTAGAGAACGGTCCAGAATTTTCTTAAGAACATTTACAAATAATGCAGTATCATAAGTTTTTAGATGTCTTGATGAAATCATGGAACATGGTCTTTTCAATCAAATATCTTTTTGGAATAGTATGATCTGGATTATCCACAGTATTATGTTCATTATTTCAACGTTTTGAACCCCAAAGGGGGTCCATCATCAGGACCAAAAATATATTTCTTTTGATCACTATTGATGCACTATTGTATTCTTTGGTATGCTTATTGATAGAAGATTGATTATGGACTATTGTCACTAGTCAAATCAGCAGAACGATACACATCTGGTACTATTATCATGTTTGCTAAATATTTGTTCTAGTATTAGTGATAAGTTTATCCTTCATGGATTATGTATGAACCCTGTCATCTCTCTTTAAAGTATCAGTTGCACTATTGTACAATACCATAATATAGAATTTCCTATTTTATATATAATCAATAGAATATGTGATATGTTTTTCACAATTCTTTTGATTAACTATTTTCTCAAAGGAATCATCTTACAATATATTAATTCTATATAGTCTGTGATTGATCTATATCATCATAGATTACATAGACATCTTTTTATATCGCATGAAACCAACAATACCCTGGGTTAGATTAAAATGGATTTACTTCAAAGTTTTGCATCTTAAAATAAAGTTGTGTTAATTTCTAGTCATTCTCTTGCAAATCATTAGGAATATCCCACAAATCATATAAACCCAAAACACTAGGAAACTAGTCCCATCATATCCATTCAGAGCCACTATCCCAAATGGAAAAGGAGATGCTCTAAGGTTTGGGCTGGGTGGTTACCCCCCTTTTTTGTTGCCACATATTTCTATGGCCTCAACATTTTTGGTGCTAGAAGGAGGGTCCCGACTATGAATGGCATATAAATCTAAGTCTCAAACTCGAAGCCTTCATAAGAGTCAATCCCCCTCAAACAATTCTAAAACTTCTCTATCACGTTCTAAGTCACCCACTAAGAAGTCAGAAGTTGTAGAAACTTCGACCTCAGCTCCTGAATTATATCGACACTACCTTCTAAAGAATATAATCGAGAATATCCTGAAGTTCAGTCCTTAGTTCATAAATTAGAATGAATATCTATTTTTGTTAATAATCCTGATAAATCCAAAGTTTCTAAAGAAAGTATTGCTTCTATGTTTAGAGAAAATGGTATCCTAATATGATCAAAAAGTGATAAACTTGCAATACCTCCCTTCGAGTTTCCAATACATTCATGGCGTAAGAAAATTATTGTGTCTAGATCTAAGTCAGATACAAGTGAGGTCATATTAAAATTCCCCTCCATTTACCCCTTCATTCACTACACCTCCATTCACATCCTCTCATCTTTCCATTTCTTGTACTCAAACAATTAGTGCTACCACAAGTAGTGCTAGTCCAGTTGTAAGTTCTACATCCAGATCCACTACTTCTAGATATGCTTCTATATATTCTCAAATCCTAGCTCAAGTTATGGCTAATCAACCATGGACTAATCTTGGTGCTATGTTGTTTGGAAACCCACATCCTCTCCTTGATCATCAAGGGAAATGGTTACCTAAATACGATCTGGATGATGGTCTTCCAACTGAATAAGATATCAACAATTTTATGTTCGTGATGAATTTGAATGGGGTAGCACATGAAGATATTGTATTAAGATTTTTTCCCTATAGTCTTAAAGGATCTACAATATCCTGGTACTTTTCTCTTCCAATGGGAACTATAACAGACTGGGTAACTTTTGAACGACTATTTCTTGCAAAATTTGGAGATGATAGAACTGTGGCATATTTAATCAATTCTCTCTCTAGCCTAAAAACCGATTCAGGTGAAAGGATCAAAGATTTCAACTCCATATCTAACAAGTTATTAAACAAAATCCCAGCCACTTATAAACCTGTTGTGGATGTATATATAGAGTGGTACATTTCTTCTTTGCCTTCTAATATAGAAATTTTTGTAGATAGAGCCAATAAGAATATTCTCTCAGAAAACATGAAAGAAGCCCTATCTGTAGAAAAGAGAATTTTAGCCTTAGAAAAATGATCTGAGATGGAAGATAAGAAATATAAAAAGGTGACTTTTAGTCAAGAATAGAAAAAAAAAACCCAAAGGATCCATTCGATCTTGAAGGTCTTAAAAAATTCTTAAAAACAATGTCAAATTGATTGAAAGAACGAAACAAGCGGTTAAATCTTTGGTTCCTAAGAAACCATATCACCCATACAATAGAGGTCCTGTTTTGCCATCTCAGCCTCTGAATGTGATTTCAAGTGCCAAATCAGATCAAGATGTTGAAGATGCCTCAACAACTGAAGAAGAAATAGAACATGAAGAGGAAGTTGAATTGAGTGGGTTATGGACTTTATTCTTCCCAAAAAAGAAGAAATAGAGGCTATGCCCATATCTATAAGGAGTAAAACATCTGCTAACTCAACTGTACCAATTCAGAAACAGAAATATCCCGCCACAAAGGAGAAAAAAATGAATAAAAAATCTAAAATTGTTCAAACTGATCCTATTCCCTTGGATACTTCTAAAACTCCGATAGTTTCAAATACAATGGAGAATAATATAGTTGAAGACATGAAAAATACTAAAGAAAAAATTTCATTATATGAAATGACCAAATTAAAAGAGTAGCAGAAAATCTTACTGATTGAACTTAAGGTAGTTCTTGTGGATCCCATGCCACCACCAGTTATAGCCAAAGCCGACAAAGGTACGGGAAAACCTCCCTCACCTTCAAACAAAGTAAGCCTAGATGATCTTGTCCCGATTGTTGATAGATATATGTTTCACACTCCTTTCCTTTTGACTTATGAAAATTTTAATAAAAATGTTGATAATTGTCTCATCAATTCAAGAGCTTCTTCAAATATCATGCCAAGATCTGTATGCGTGAAAGTTAACGTTAGCCCTCAAAACTATATTGTACAAATAGTCCAAATAGATAGAACAAAAGTCAAATTTATTGGAGAAATGTTATCATTATCAATTATATTATCATACAACCCAAATATACTACAAGTGATTGATGTTTTAGTAGCATACATCCCTAAATTTTATGGTCTAATTTTAAGCATGGATTAGTCTAAGAAACTACATGGGTATTTCACAACCGATTGGTCAAACATGTGGTTACCATGGTAAACTAAATCAAATTAGATTCAATCATGAAAAAATCATGAAAGTTACAGTCACTGAATTAGAAGGAGAGAACGAGGTGGTGATTTTAACTAAAAATATTATTGGAAATTATTCTGCTAAATCATTCCTTGGCTCATTCAATGCCAAAACCTCAACTTTTCTAGAAAATATTGTTACTTCTTAGGTTGAAATTTTTCTCAGTTAGACACTTACAAATGTATTAAATTTAGTAATAAAACTTAGATCACTCTTTATTCTAGACTCTGTACTTTGACGATTCAAAATCAGATGATGGCGCAGGAGCAAGATACATCTTAATCAATCCGCAAGGAGAGAAAACAATGTTAGCTTGCAGACTTGAATTGCAATGCATGAAAAATACTGTTGAATATGAAGCATTGAGTCAAGGCCTATACAAATCCATTAGATTAAATGTTAAATATTTGCAGATATATGGGGACCCTTAAATAATTGTTAAGCAGGTCAGGTAAATAATTCATTGTATTTCTAGACACTTGAAACATTATCAAGCATTAGCTCAGAACCTCACTTCCCATTTCACTAAATTTAATATTTCGACAATCCCTAGGTGAAAAACACAATTTCTGATTTACTTTCCAATGTAGCATCTAAATTGATACCATCAGAAGAATTTAGTCCTGATAGATTTTCGATTGAGTTGATTTTTAGACCTTCCATTCCAGATAACATAACAAATTGGATAGTGTTTAATGATGATACAAATATAATCGACTTTCTTTCATCAAATGGATGTTATGAAGTTCAAATCGTAGATGAAAATGAAGATGACCTATAGATTAAAAATAAACAGGATGCAAATCCAATTCCCAAATCTATAGTGAAGATGGAAGATCTCTATGATTTCAAAGATAGGTTTAAAAGGACTACCAATTCAAAAACACAGAGTTCTACTCTAAGATTTGAGTTGATTAATCTTGGTACACCTGACAAGCCTCAGAACATAAACTTAGGTTTGGGTTTAACACCTGACGAAAGGATGTCATTCATTAGATTGCTAAGAAAATAGAAAAGTGGCTTTGCCCGGGATTATTCAAATCTCAAAACATATGATACTTCTATAATGAAACACACTATACCCATGATTTCAAATGACAAGCCTGGCCAACAGAAGCTTAGGAAGATTGACCCGAACTTAGAATGTCAAATTAAGTATGAACTCAATAAAATTCTTAAAGCCAAAATCATTTTCCCTATTAGACATCCAAAATGGGTATCAAACATTATTTCTATTACGAAAAAGAATGGAGACATTAGGATTTGCATAGATTTTAGAAATTTGAATAAAGCCTGCCAAAAGGATAATTTTCCTTTGACTACCATGGAGCAAATTATATAATCAGTTGCAGGTTCTAAATTGATGTCTTTTCTTGATGTATTTTCAGGTTATAATCAGATTATGTTTCATCTAGATGATAGATTAAAGACTACATTCAGAACGAAGTGGGGAACATATGCATATCAAAAGATGCTATTTGGATTGATTAACATTGGTGCTACATTTGAATGTGGACATAGCTTTTAGAGGACTAATCAATAATCCAGTTGTAATATATTTAGATGACATCACTATCTATTCTAAAAATAGAAACAACCATATCACTCACCTAAAACACATCTTTGAGAGATGTGAAAAATTCGACACTTCTTTGAATCCTAAAAATTATTATTTCACCTTGGGAGAAGATAAATTATTAGGATTCGTTGTATCTAAGAAAGGAACGTATATTGAGCCCAATATAATTCATGAAATTGAAAACATCCCCCTGCCTCAAAAAAAAATGATGCAATCATTTTTAGGATAGATTAATTTTTTAAGAGTATTTATTCCTGATTTTTCTCAAATCGTCTTACCCCTAGAGTCAATGATTCGAAAAAATGCAACTTTTAAATGGGGAAAAGGTGAGAAAGATTATTTTGAGTTAATAAATAAAGCCATCATTGAGGCTCCTTCCTCAACAACTCCCAATTTTCTAGAACCATTTGTATTATACACATTCTCTTATGATACCTCTTACGTGGCAGTTTTGACACAACTAAACGATGAGAACATTGCAGCACCAATTTCATTCTTTATTTCTAACTTACAAGGTGTTGAACTAAATTATTTAGCTATGGAGAAACGGGCCCTTGCTGTATTTAAAACTTTAAAACATTTTAGAACTTTCCTCCTAAAAAGACAAACTAAGATAATAGTCCCTTACATTGCTATAAGGTAGTTGTTAATCTAATGAGAAATAGGAAAAAAGGGAGAAAATTGGGTTACTACACTTCAAGAATATGATGTAGAAACACATCCTTCTAAAATTATTAGAGGTTAAGGTTTTTGCAGAATGTTGACCGGAGCCTTTCATTCACCAACAAAGGATGATCAATCTACTGAAGTGAAATTATCCAAGGTAAGACTCAATGATTCTGAATCACAATATGATGATCTAAGTCTTGAAAAATGGACATGATCCATTATATCTCAATAATACAACTAAGCATGCTCTAAGGCTTAAAGAAAATTAGTATCAATTAATTTATAATGTGTTATTTAGAAAAAACTATGATGTTGTATTATTAAGATGTTTAGAGAAACCTGAAGCTGAAAAGTTAATACAGGAATTACACGACGGGCTAGCTGTAGGTAATTCCAGAGGAAATACTACAGCACATAAAATTCTGAATTCCGGGTACTATTGGCCAACCCTTTTTAAATATGCCAATGAATATGCGAGGAAATGAAAAATATGTTAAACCGTAGCAGGAAGAGAAAGGAAAGCAACACTCCCATTGAATCTAGTAAATATACATTAACCATTTGAACAATGAGGGTTAGATATTATTGGTGAAATAACTCCTACCTCCTCCACACAACATAAGTATATTCTAACTGTAACTAGTTATTTTACAAAGTGGGTTGAAGCTATCCCATTAATGGTAGTTAACACCCAAAGCATTACACATTTCATTGATCAATTTATAAATACTAGGTTTGGCCTCCGATTAGCTTCAATGATTGATAATTCATCTTACTTCTCCGGAAATTCTATGGTAGGGTTTGCTTTGAAAAGAGGTTTTAAACTTAAAGACTCAGCTAACTATTATCTGCAAGGTAATAGTTTAGCTGAATCTACAAACAAGAACTTGATTAGAGTTATCAAATGGACTGTAGAGAAAAATCATAAGAACTTGCATAAAGCATTAATATTTGCTAGTTGGGAAGACAGAATCACTTAGAAAGCCTCAATAGGCACTTTTCCATTTGTATCAGTTTATGGGAAAGAAGCAATTATACCCACAAACATAAGAATACCATCTCTTGCTTTAGTTCAGTTTGTTGATGAAAGCCGTTCTTCTTCTCTTCAACTTAGACATTGTCAAATACTTAAATTAGAAGAAGAGAGAGATAAATCTAAAACAACACATGCTCATTATCAATAGATAGATAAAACTTCATTTGATACAACATCCACCAGCACAAGAACTTTTGAAATTGGAGATCTTGTTTTGAAATCGGATAAGGAACATGAGGAAAAAGGTAAACATACCAAATTCCAAAGGTTGTGGCTTGGTCCATTTCAACTCATAGAGAAATTAGGCCCATCCACCTTTTTACGACAATATTTGTCAGGAAGAAAAGACTCTTTACCTATAAATGGGAAAATTATTAAAAAAAATTCTTAGAAAATAAATGTTAGTTTTAAAATTTTAAAGTTTTAGGAAAATAAAGATTGAATAGTATCTCTTCTGGCTCTTCAAAATTTTAATTTGTGATAATTTACTTGATTTTTCTCGCTTCTATAAATAAGAAGAGTAAGAGGATAATTATAAATATGATATTTAAATAAGCCTTATTTCTTTGGGAAATTTTTGAATTTACTAAAGACATTTAGTTTCTGAAAGCAGTCTTCATTTTATAAAGTATAGATGATTTTGTACCAGTCAAGAAAAGAACCTGTAACTTAGCAAGGATTCTCTTTAAAATGGATTTCCCAACTCTATAATTATCATTCATGACTTTTATTTGAGCCAATGATTCAACCCATTTGATAAAATTTTATTTTCCCACAATGAAATTAAAAATATTCAAAAAACTTAAAAGATAATAAGTCTCATCACCAGCTTGTTTATCATGATCACAGGAAAATAATTTAGACTGATATTACCAAGACTGCATATCACAACACAGAAATAGCTCTTGATTAAAACAATCAAAAGGCAAGGGGTCTCATCACGCGCTAGCTTGTCTAGTTTAAATTACACCCAGTGAATTACATTGTGACCATCGGGTCACGAAGCCTGGACAATGGATTTTAAGGATATTTTAAGAAAAAACACCATAACAAGAGAGAAGTTCCAAGTAAAAGGAAGTTCAGTAAAATTTTGATTAAATTGTGAAATTAGGAATCAATTCATGATGGAACTATGAGTCCTTGTTGGTTAAAAGATAGCCCTGTCGAGGCTATTAACGCGTGCTAGCAACAGAGGCTCTATTTATGATAAATGAGTAAAAATCTATAAAGTAAATTTTAAGAGAATACCTACTTTATATTTATAAATCTAAGTATTAACTGATATAGATATTCATGTTTTATCACCTAAAAGGTCGAGTAAGAAAAGAAGTGAAATAGGTGAATGCTTTATATTCCACAAAGACACTGTTAATTTATGAGTCATACAATTCCTATTTTTCGCAGGTTTTCTTGTTTTGAAAGTTTGAGAAATGTCAAAGAAACTAATCAGAGATAGCTGGTTCTCCCAAGTGAATCGCCATTTGTTATGCTATGCAAACAACCCCCTCCCACGCACTTTTATTATGTATAATAGAATAGGGACCCTTTTAAAGTAAATTTTCCCCCTCTTTGTGAATAAAATGCCAACTTTTAGAAAATTGTCACTTTTCAAAAACACTTTTAGAACATATTAAAGTCTTCATCACAAATTGCAGATGACATAATTCCTTAGTAACAAAGTTAAGCACATTCAAAATATACTGATATGCGACTTACGATTGACATTTGTATGTAACATCCCGATCGCATATCAGAGGATACTATGTTAGTGGCTTAAAGGTTACCTATCAAAGCCCCTATATTGTCGTATCCCAATATCGCGATCTTGTGATTTTGTGATATTGCATATCACAGATAGCAAGATCCATCAAACAAAATTTCATTCATGTAATAGCTTAAATATCTGATGCGATGGAATTGACGGATGTTTAATAAGTGTTTTTGAGTCGGACATGAGTCAGGTCAGGATGAGTTAATTCAGTTATCACTCTTATGCATGTAATCATGGTGTTCGTTATGGTTGATTAATGCTGAACTCATTCCCAGTTCATTTCTCACAAAGTTTAGTCATCTCAGCAATATTTCATTTTATGCAACAATTAATTGTTTTTGGTTTTAATATGAAATTCACTAAAATGATGTCCATTTGAAAGGTGATGCGGAAGCATACCAAGCTGTCTATCACACAAACTAAAAGCATAGAGATCTCATTCGTCTTTACAAATACATTATGCACTATAGATGAAGGTTCCAATACGTGATAGACTATCTATACTACTCTAGAGAATGAAAACCTTGAAGTAACAGACATTCGGCCAACTACTGATAACACAGAACCATCAGGAGTACAATTAGAAGATCCTGCGTGCTCTTTCCTTCACCAAATAGTAGCAAGGGATGGACCCTTGCCATACATAGATATGATAATATGGATAGTGGAGAATACATAATTCAAAGAAAGACTTATCAAGAGAGCTAAAAATATAGTCGAGGGTTCTTTCAGAGCCTAAGATTTACAACAAATGTACAAGCTACCTAATCCCCAAGAAGTCTATGACAAACAATTTGTTGCGAATTTCGTAAAGGAAAATGAAGACCCATTCGAAATGATATAGGAATGGAGGAGAAGAGACAATAAATTCAAACCAGATAAAGCGGGTATGTACCCATTGCTTCTTTAGCCAATCCTTATAATTTTGCAGCCGCTATGCTATTGAGATTGTATGGTCTCCCTGGAAATTCCAAATTCTTGATCAATTAGGTTCCATTAATTGAGGCTTGTGTTAATTCTCACATTATGAATTGGGAAACCATTTTATCTAAGAATTTTGCCAAAGCCATTATTCAATACGCCAAACTAGGGTTGCCTCATCTAGAGTAGTTCCCAACTTTTCATGTTTGCATATATCTTTGATGTCATTTGTTTCTTTACTCATTTTCCAACCATGGGTTGGAAATGGACTACCAATGATCCTACTCCCATCTTCCTAATTTATAAGCAGATGTGGCAACAAAACTATATTCAACATTTTCACCAACTATGCCAGTGAGTTGTTCTTCCCTTACATCAGTTATTTTTTAACAAAAGATGTCTGAGATTCACAAAAGAAGCTATCATAGACCTCCAAGCAATCAAAATATATTTTCTGGAAGAATGCTTCTCTGATATCAGTATATTTGGTATCCAAGCTTTCCCACATATCCTCCTTATGTATGTATCTGATAAATTATTGACAAGAGAAGTAGCATACTAGACAGTAGAAAATGGCCTTACAAAAACATTAATGGAAAAGGAGAAATCTTTATGGCCAAGTTTTCCCCTTCAGTGTGGGTCATTTACCCTTCTTAACTATGGTCATGAATATAAAGATTATCATAATATGCAGTCATTAAAGCTTCCCATTCTACGGGCTAGGCCATTTGATCCACAACATATAGAAAACAAATTCACCCTTTCAGTTAAGATCAGACCTATAACTCATGCAGTTGATTAGTTTGACGATTTACTAGAATCTCTCGAGGACTACGAGAAGATTCTCAATGCAGCCAAGACAAAGTTTGGCCTAGATAATTTCAAAAGTTTCCAGGAGTTTATAGGACAGAGGTTAGAATACCTCCCACAAGAATTTTGGATTATTGGTCATATAATTGAAACCAAGTCTCAGAAGTAGAGTAAGCCAAGAATGTCATGAGGGCAGGAGCCAAAAACAGATGAATTGGAAAAGTTGTGGGATGAATTCAGTGAAAAACTATAGTACACCCCTAAGGCACCATCAATACGAGAAACTATAGGATTTTAGACACCACTAGGGAAAATATAAGTAGTGACCACTGAAGGTCCAAAACAAGGCTCTCATGATACAAAGCTAATCCCTGCAAATCCAACTACTAAAATTGTTTTGAATGTGACAAATATCCCCACTATGGGCATATTTTACAACCCTCTTCATAAAGTTGTTGTGAAATGACAGAGGAAGAGGAGGAGAACCGAAACCCACTCAGAACATGAATTTATGGATGTCCTATGGAAGGACACACAAATAAATCCAACTGAACATTTGACTTGGCTATCCGAATTTGTCAGAGCCTATGCTACAACAACAATTAGAAAAGCAACCAAAATCCATGTTTTGATTAAAGAAAAGGATGACCATATTGCCTTATTAGATGAAAAAAGATCTAGTGTAAACCGTCAAGCCAAGTAACAGCTGCATAATCTACAACAACATATCAAACTACTGAAGGTAAGTCCTAAAAATGATTTATCTACTAAAAACATATAGATCAAGGAGTTAACAAGTGACCTAGCAAAGTATAAGGATATTCCTACTGCAAAGGAATTTATTAATAAAGCTTTGACACAGAATATTTTACTAAAAAAGAAAAAGTAGCTCTTCCTCAAACACATATCAAATATCATTCTAACTCTAAATGCTAGTGAACAATTGACAAACAACATTATTGATCAAAGAATTGATTTCAATGAACTCAATTCTAAGATCTCTGATTATATTGAATGGTAGGATTTAGATGAAGGGAAAAGGTCTAGTGTCCTGAAGATCAATGAAAGGCATAAGGATATTCTATTCACTGATTGGGACTCACAGGTGAAATAGCAGAGGTATTTTGAAGAGTATTGTCAAAACAATAAATCACATGCTGGACACCTCCAACCTCATAAAGGAAGGTGATCCAAATACACTTCCTGATATTAAAGCATTAGATGAGAATTGGAAGCATAAGATTGAGCTACATAAGGAAACAATTAAGAGGCTGTCAAAAATCAACTAGGAAGTAGTATGGAAACTTTTGGTCAAACCACAGTCAGATCATGACCTTGAATTGCTCCTTGGATTCAGTACAGAGAATGTTGCCACCTTTACATGATACTATTTTTGTTGGGAAATTGAGAACACAATTCAGGATGCCACCACAAGTCATGCCATTGTCTGATATTTGTGAGCTGAGATGCAAAGATGGCAGCAATGATTAATCAATGAAGACCTGAGTCATTTTGTATCAATTTCATTTTTGGAAAGTTTGATACTAGGAACTAGGAAGGTTGTTTGAAACCTCATCATAGATACTTTTTATAAGTTATTTTTAGTTAATTAAGGATAGTATTTAAACCCTTCTCATGCATTTAGAGAAGGGTCCAAAAGTTTATTAAGAATATTTACAAAGAATGAGCTATCGTAAGTTTGTAGATGTCTTGATGAAATCATGGGACATGGTCTTTTCAATCAATTATCTTTTTTTTTATCACTATTGATGCACTATTGTATTCTTTGGGATACTTATTGGTATAAAATTGATTATGGCCTATTGTCACTAGTCCAATGACCAAAACGGTACACATATGGTACTATTATCATGTTTGCTAAATCTTTGTTCTAGTATTAATGATAAGTTTATCTTTCATGGATTATGCATGAAATGTGGCATCTCTGTTTAAAGAATCAGTTGCATATTGTACAATATTAGAATTGAGAATGTCATGTTCTATATATAATCAATAGAATATGCGATATGTTTTTCACAACTCTTTTGATTAACTATTTTCTCAAAGGAATCATCTTACAATATATTAATTATATATAGTCTGTGATTGATCTATATCATCATAGATTACATAGACATCTTTTTATATCTCATGAAACTAGCAATACCCCGGGTTAGATTAATATATTTACTTCAAAGTTTTTCATTTTAGAATAAAGTTGTGTTATTTTATAGTCATTCTCTTGCAAATAATTAGGAAAATCCCACAAATCATATAAACTCAAAACACCGGGAAACTAGTCCCATCATATTGAGTCAGAGCCACTATCCCAAACGGAAAAGGAGTTGCTCTAAGGTCCAGACCTGGTGGTTATCCCCATTTGTTGTTGCCATAGATTTCTGAGGCCTCAATACATGGATATTTGAGGTTTTGTGAGGTTTCAATAACCACATGGGTATGGATCTTTTTGTTTATATTAGATGGATTAATGCATAATTTCCGTAAGAATTCATACACAATGTTGTGCAATCCTTAAATCAAAACCATCAAACTGCTAAAAATAGTGGCATAGCACTGAATTAAAACAAAAGAGTCAGTGAGAAACAAGACTATCTACTAAGCATAATTTCTTGATTCAAAACAACTCCACAGCTTTAGAATTCAAGTCACCAAGAGAAAGCCCACTCGAATAGCATCATGTCCTAAATGCCTACCCAACCATACACACATATCATTATTTATAGCTCAGACATTTGGGCATTTATAAAGAAAGAAAATAGTATGATATCAATTTTTATGAGACTCTTTTTTCAACAAAACAATCACCTAGGGGTGCTTTCCCGCATTTTGTTGATGGCATCCTAGTAAACCCATTAGTGTATACCGTTACCCCTCACCCTCCCAGATCTATCCAAGCATATTTGTACATGCCACAACCTACCACTGGAACCATTGACCCTCACCAAAGAAATTGAACCTATGTATGCAATGAAAAGCATGGTACATAAACTAGCCAAGCTACCTTTTATGGCTCCAAGTTCTACCAATTTTTGTTAAGAATGAAAGCATGGATTTCTTTATTTCTATGAGACAAGTTAATATACAATATTTCTAAGGTTCGTACAAAATCTTGTGCAATCTTCAAGCACAATGAGAAATCTCATTCTGAATAGAAATTTCATAGCACCAATTTAAAAGTGAAAAGGAAGAGAGGAACAAGATTTTTTTAATGAACAATTGCCTCATATAAAGATATAATTTCATAACATATTGGCGTGAAACAGTTTCACTATTTTCACATTCAAGCAAGCATGAACAAGCCCACTAGGTTGGCATCAAGTTCTAAATGCTACAAAGCCATACACATGTATCCATCTCTATAGCTTTGAAATTATGTAGAATTCTAGACAAACTAATAACATGACATCAAGTTCTACAAGGTTTGTCGAGGAGGGATTCCATGGTCAGCGAAAGCAACATGATTTTAATGCCTTAACCAGGAATCAAGTCTCTCGAGAAACATGATTTTCCCTTATAGATCGCTTTCCTATCCTAGTGTTTATTCATATTTTTTGTTAGGACTAGGTGCAAGTCCTAGGGAGCTTTGGAAGAATAGATGCAGGTAGGTCCTCAACTCTGAATCAACTGAATATAACGTAGAAACCTCCAAGCTTTTTAACTTTTCAGAGAATACATTAAAATAAATTTTATCATTGACAAGTGATTTTCCTAAAACATTTGCAACACGTACCTATTTTGGGAAACACCCTAGAGAAATTTATGGGGTATACTGTATATCATACAAATTTCATATTAGAAATATTTTCAATACGGAAACAGGGGTTGGGGAAAGTTTCTAGTAACATAATTTCCAACATAAAGAATTTTTCTGCATTGAATTGCTATATATTAAATAGTTCCCAGCATAAGATCATTTTTAAGAAAATAGTTGTCTGCAAATAGATATTTACATCCATAGTCAGTAATTTTATGATTATAATTATAAGATCCCATCTAGAAGACCTTCAAAGAAACTATTAAAACATAAACTAGTTTCTTTCTGCATTGAAATACATGTGGATTGCTTACAAACCATATGTTGAAAATAAGGAAAATAGGGTTACTGGTTACAATTTGATCATATGCGTCAATACCTTTGCTATCAACAAGTACGAGATTGTACTCAGTTCCATCTAGAGAAATCCTCTTCAGTGGAGCGCTCCACATCCAAAGGCTCTTTGTACATGGTCGATGTGTGGATGCAACCTAAAAGCCACTACTCCTTCCAAGAAGTTGTCGGAGATATGAACAAAAATAACATTGTGGGATTTTAACATGATAGATTAGAATGACCTAAAATGTTTAATTTAATTTAAAGAGAAACATTTGTTTATTACATGTATTCAAAGCCAGGAAAGGTTCCCTGGAAACGGTTACTGAGGCTTATCACTTCATACACAACAAGATAATGTTTAAATCTTGTATTCAATCATCTGGTGGAAATAATACATTGAAAATTAATAAAAAAATATTATAGTTGATGATATCAAGTTAATCAAGACTTCCTAAAACTATATTTGCATCGTGACCCACAAACATGCAATTTCTAGTGCTCATGATAAATAATAATGCATAATAAAATGACAAAATTCCAACTGTTAACATCCCTTAGTTATGCAATATCCCACTCCTCTAAATTTGCTATCATCTTCATCATACTATATTGCACTATCAAATTTATGGTTCAGATTTCAATATTTTTTTCTTATTAGAAAATTCGATAGAGTTCCATCATGTAACTTTATGATATCTATGAAAACCATTGCCAACTTCACATAATTAATCAGAAATCCTATTTATCAATCCAATATAATATATTTCAAGTCAAATTCAATTGTAGAAACCTTTCTTGGGTCCTCTTGATATTTATCCATAAATATAAACATATATTGATTCTTACAACATTTGTCACAAATTCATTTGTTATTCCTTTTAAAATAACAAGTTCGTCCACCTGAGCTTCCACCATCTTATTGGTATATTATATCCTTCATATTTAGCCAAAGGTCATCTCAAAGCATTTTGACCATCCTCACCCAACGTTAGATGACCTGGAAAGGTTCGAGTCAAATCCTTCTAAATCTATCTTTTCCATTTCTTAGCAACACATGTTTCAAAAATAGCATTCATGGTGGTACTGCTTAGAATACCACCAATTTTTTTTCTCTGAAACCCTTCATCACATCCTAGAATAAGTAACTTTTTGTAACATTTTTCTATCGTTTGTGTTCAAGTTCCAACAAAATCTTGCCAAGGCTCTTTTCTAAGAGCCATGGGGACACATCCACAAACAAGGCTCTCTTATTCCCCTTTCTATGTACACGACTCTACATATGAGCCCTAAGCAAAATTTGTTGTAGAATTATCCACTATGTTATCATTTGTGGATGCATCCTATGTTGGATCGCTCCACAACATAGAACTCTTCCTATGAATTCTCTAAAGAGACAATATTGCCATATTTTAATAGCCTAGACTCCCACAAAGAAAGACTTTTTCTTCCACTCTTGGGTTCCTTATTAATGACTTAAGCAATTTTCATCTTCCTAACGTGGAAACTTAGATTCTATTCTATGGCATCTAGAGATGGTATTATTTGTGGCCATGTTTTAGCTTTATTGTTTTGAGTGTCCTACTTCACATCATCTATTTTTGATAGCTTGTGAGGAGAACTTCTATCCATGCTAGTAGTACCATTGGGACTTGCATCATAAAGTGATTAAATAAATGATAGAAACTTTCACTTCATTGTGAATTTGAGGTAGATGTTTCGGCATAATTCACATAAGTGTAGAAATAACTATCATATTTCTAATTTCTCCTCTTATTATTCCTTTTAAATTGTTTCATATTCGTGATACCACTACCAAAGTTGGTGGCACAAAGGGTGGAGTTCCAAAGTTAACTAATTGCATAGTTTCCCACCCCCTACCATTTATCTTGATAGTGTATTTCTCTATCCACGATTACATGATCATCTCAGAACCCTTGAGCAAGAGATAAGCTATAAAAAGACTCTCTTTAACCTAATTATTAATCCTAGAGCACTGATAAGAGGATTTTGTCATAGGGAATATTAATGCATAATGATAATCAAACATGTGACCTCACGATTTCAACATTTTGTCCACTTTGTTGTTGTCTCATGATTCATTGTGCCATCAAGGCCTTGGGAACTTGACTATATGGTGAATAGATCACTATTGATATCTCATTCTTGATATCACTTTCATTCCTTAACAACACATCCTATGCAATGCATTTATTGTAATTTCTTGTGTATTCATGGATATTCAAAAATTATCCTTCAAAGTAATTATGACACATGAATACTAGCTTAATTACGTATTCTCCATCTTATCAAACCATTATGTTTAGTGGAGGTACTTCTCCCCATATGGGTGAAAGTCCCAATCCACATTTGCACTTATTGGGCAAAATTTGAGGAAATTTTGACCCATCCCACTCCTTTTGTCTGAGTACCGTTTTGATGTTTTTCTCAAACATGTCCTGGATTGGGCTGAAGAATAATATGAATAAACAAAGGAGGGTTTTATTTCAGAAGAATCATATGGATTGGAGTCCATTATAGAAGGAGTTGATGAACACTTTTCCTTCTTGGTACCATCAACCATAAAGAGAGAACTTAGAAATTTTGTGAGCTTTTTGCCTACAAAGATTGATGCTTGGGCTTTTCCTAGAATCCTTACCAGTTTTGGACATTCACTTAATGTTAGTAGAGGATCTGGCGGGTTGAAAGGCTTCTTTATAGAATTGAAAATGTCAACCCCAACCAATGATTTTCCATGTGAATCTTGGAAGAATTATCCACCAACAACCCATTCGCATGATCTATCTCTGCTACTGGCCACGTGATGATAATTTTCCTTTGTTTTAGCAGTAGGAGTGGAAGAAATATTTTGGTAGAGGGACTCCTATGCCAAGGTAAGGTGAACACATGGAGTCAAGCTGAAGCCTTAACCTTTAACAGGTAATCATAAAATGTCGTATTTTTCCATGTATAGGAAGATATTAGTGTACCATTTTGGGATGCTAGGTTGCTCCAAAGGAAATATAACGAAACCCTATTTTAGTTTCATGATCAATGTACATCGATAAAATTCCTTTTCTGATCCAAGAACCAGGGAGAAAACATGAAAATTCAAATTCAACAATGATATTCAGATTGTGGTAGTTGTTTTCCCATTTGAAGTAATCCAGCAAATATTAATTTTGCAAAGCATGTGTTCAAACTTTAGTCTCTCATTATTTCCATAAAATATTGTTTTGTTTACGAACCCAATATACATGAATTTCACACGCACAAGATTCTTACATCTAAGAATTAATATGAAGAGTGAAAAAATAGTACTTACAATCTTCATCCACATTCATTGTTCTAGTGAAGTAGCGGTTGCCTCACTTATTGTTCCCAACTAGTGTGATGAGGCGTAACCAACCCACAATCCTTGATACAAATTTCTCCATGGATTATTTCTCCTCTCTACATCATATTACTTACCAGGGCTACTCTGGAGCTAGACATCCTAGGGAAGACACATTGAGTACATGTCTGCAGCCCAAAGAGTTGTAAAATCAATACCTTTAAAACTTCGATTAAAAAACTAAGGATTCCCACATGAGCAACAGGGATATGAAGTTTCTCTCCTACTGACTTCCACAAATCCGAAGAGGGTGTTGAACATACCTAGGTAGTAGAACCACTTGGGGTGTGGTTACATTGTAGAGTGCTCAGGGGTGTCTCAAATAAGAGCTTCCTCTAGCCCTGCACCTCTCGAATGTTGCATTGGAGTGCTCAAGGGTGGCTCGTCATGGAGCATTTTCCTTGCAAGGTGTTCTTTTTGTGACACCCCTTAGTTTTTGCATCACAATGCTAAAGGGGTCTCGATGCAGGGCATTTTCTTTAAAGAGTGTCCAGGGGTGGCCTAATGCAGAGCTTCCTATTGCCGTGGCATGTTAAGGCTGTAGACCACACAAACGATAGAGAAGAGGAACCTAACACTTCTCAGGACCCTATACCACATAGAATAGAAGACCCAAACTTACATGGGTTCACCAAAGAGAAGCAAATCCCAAATAGGAAAAGATGATAAAATTTTAAGAAAAAAGGCTTTGAAAAGTGCCAAGGACAAGTGGCCTTCCGAAAAAGGCTTAAGATAAAATAAATTCTGAGAAAACTGACTTAGGAAAAAAATGATAATTTTAATACAAATCATTATTATTTCTTAAATTACTGTTTTAAATATTCAGGTTTTATTGTTAACATCACAACCACTATTGAAATCACACATTTTAGATAGGGTTTGGGATTTGTCTCAAAAAATATATTAAATGTCAAGGGTGTCCTTATTTTCCAGACTTCATCAAACTCTTCACTTCTTTTCCATGGAGATGTCATGGCCAATTCTTCTAGTCATTAAATGTTGATTTCCTTTTCCATGTGGCCATAGTTTCATTTTTCATGATATCTTCTTCCATTCTTCACATATTAACCCCCATGAAATTTCATCCTTAGTTCCTCCTTTATTATCAAACACCTCATATTCCATATGTGGACATATTATGTTGATTTCATCTAATCGATATGTGAACCATACCTTCATGCATTCTTCCAAATGAGGATATATGTTTCTCTTGATCATGCTTATAACCTAGGGCATTTATCCTTGCATACATACCTCATTTCTTACTTTTTATCATCTAGACTTCCTTTGGTAGCTTCGTAGATTGAAATTTTTTCAATCATCTTGAATTGCTTTACTCTCTTGTCATCATATAATCATCCTGTGAATCGATCACAAGGTGGAATTCCTTGTGAGACCTTTTCCTTTTCCAATGGGTGAATCTTCCAATGAAGATTCCACTAGAGGATCTTCATTATCCTTATCCTACAAATGCTTGTTTTGAATGATGTACAACAATCTATGTACTAGATGAATTTATTCTATCCATAAGCACTACTTATGCTTCCAATGAGGTTAGCAATAGCTCATTTCCACAATAGGTGACTAGCATAGACTTGTACCTCAACACTTTTGCAAGCTTCCTATGATGTCCCAAGCTCTTTGTTTACACCATATGATTATTATGATGTCGTATCCTAACATGATGCATCGTATCATGCCTCTAATGTTTCCTACTATGATAGCTATATGAGAACTAAAGAAAAAATACTTGACAAGGGCTAGGTGAAGAAGGTCATCTCAATCATAGTAGAGATCGTTTACTTCTTCCTTATTGGAATTCTTCTTTTTAGCGGCTTCCACTTCTTCAGTGATACGAGCTTCTTCCCTTCCTCGTTTATTGTTATCCTTCTTGAGCTTTGGACAATATATCTTATAGTTCCCATATTCATGGCATCCATAGAATTGAACCATCGACATGTTCTTCTTTTTTCTAATGACCAAGCTTCCATTTTCTTCTATCCATGGCAGAAAATTCTTGAGCTTTCCCACTTGATCCACATCAATTTTTTCCTTCAACCTAGTTTCTTTGATTTCGCATGATGACCATAGCTCATTGAATGCAGTATCTTCCTTCTTCCCATAGATGCTTGATGTGAAGTTGCTCCATTCCTCTAGTTGTGAATTGAGCACTATGATAGCCATTTCTTTGTCCGACATTATTTCTACCAACTCATGCAGTTGGTTTCTTATTTCTAAAACCCTCATAAATTAGAGGCCATTCCTTCTTCCTTCGATATCTTCATCTTGTACAGTTCTTTCCTTAACAAGATCACTTCTCTTGCAGTGCTTACAAAGAACAACTCTATAAGTTTTTCATATATTTATTTTCATGTCTCTATTTCTGATCCATAGGGAATGAGGGTATCCTTGATGAATTCTATGAGAATCCTTTGTGCCTTTACTTCCCCTTTCATGTAATTTTTAAGAGCTTGATATTCTTCCTTTGGAGGTTTTGTGATTAAGCCCTTAACATGTTCCAAAACGTCATTTTATATGAGGATTAAACCTGTCCTCTTCTTCCATGCAAGAAAGTTTGATGACCCATCTAAATTATTGTTCTCCTTGAAAAAATACATTTTGATAGATTCATATGTTGGCATAAAGATAATTTATTGCGAAGATACTCTTTGACGACAATATCTTCAATCTGTGTCCGTCTTGCTTTTTATGATTATATGATAATATAATATTTCTTCTCGAATAAGATGTATTCCTTCAAATAATGATTCCTTCAAATAGTGATCCTTGTCTTAGAGGGAGATCATGTTGACTTCTTGATGATGTTAACAACTTCTTGCTTGCTTGCTTTGGATGAGTAAAATGGGGTTAGCAAGCAAAGGGTCCCTTCCAAATAATTTAAGGAGAGTAGGGCATATTTAGAGGCCAATTGAAGAAACCATAAGCAAGAAAAGGGGGGAAGTATCTAAAAAATATGGTTAGAGTACGCATCAAAATCCCCATCCTTGAATGAAATGGTGGTTTACACAGGGCTCATGAGAGAACATGGGATGGAGGGTAGATTGGCATGGTCACAAAATGAGAGAAGGCTTTTATCTACTAAAGGAATATGGGATGGAGGTTATGTTTAAGTTTAGGGAGGCTTTTATCTTGTTTGACAAGGATGGAGGTGGATATATCACAACAAAGGAGCTTGGGACAGTAATGCATTCTTTGTATCGAAAACCCAATGTATATTGGAAGTGGTCCAAATGTTTTATATTCAATAATCTAGTCACGAATACAATCAATGATGAAAGAGTAGTTTTAATTTGTGTGTAAATGAAACATATTAAATACACCATTCCAAATTGATTTCTCCAAGGAGAATCAAAGAGATGAGTTCAGTCATCCATCATCTCCATATAGAGTAAACAAATACCAGGTCCATTCTATCCTTTACGACACAAATTGTTCCATGCTAAGATGAATCTAGAAGAATATGTTTAATGGTATTCTTAAGCCGAGAAAAAATATTTAGCCAATATACAAAGATACTCCCAAGGACTACTCAAACTAGAGTCAACTTGCCTCCTAGGGAGAGTCACCTGTGTGCCCATGATAAAAGTTTACAGTGGATTTTCTCTATAAGTTAGCTCCAATCCTTAATTTCATAACAAATAGTTTGGATAATAAATCTAAGATATTTAAAATCTGCATTGAGTGCAATGAAGATAACACCAAAAATATTATAAATATCCAGTACAAATGCATCATTTGGGTAAGCATAGCTGCATAAATCATATGAGATATAATATTATTCGTAACAATTCTACAGACCGATCAAAAGAGGTCAATCTACCAAAGAGTAACACATCATTAATAAAAACCAAAGGTGTAATTGTGACTTGTCTTCCTACACACCTGCAACCAAAATTACATTTAATCCATCTACCTCCAAACCTGCAACCTAAATTATTTCCATTTTTGAATTTTGTGACTAATTCTTCCACAATACAATCTTTTATCCTCAACATCCACTTCTCTGGAAAGTTTTCATGGATATTTTGAAGTAGGCATATTTTCTACTAACAAATATTCTGTAATTTTCCTCCACCATCCTTTTAGAAATTATGGTGTAGATTTCCAACTACTCATGAAGTTTTAATCAAAATCACAAGACACAAACCTACTCTACTACTCTGCAGAAGTTAGTTCACAATTTAGAATAGAAATTTCATATATAAAACTGGAAATCACAAACATGCACACAAAATTTTACCTAGATAAAAAAATATGCTAAAATCCGCAATCTCTACTTGCATTAATATGATGAATCAAAATGTATTACAATTTCTTTTCTCAAATGAGCACAACGTGCAAGTGAATAACCTGTGTCTCTTCTCACTGAGAAGATCTGACCCAGACTTAGTAAATTTGCACCTCTTCTTGAGACCATATTTCCTTGCACAATTCCTTGAGAAATTAGGCCCCTATTATTTAGGAATTTTTACAAAATAAATTACACAATTGCCAAGGTTGATCATTTGACTGCATGCAACACCTATACAGTCAAGACTAGTCTTCAAATGATGTTACACTACCTTTGAATCTCGACGACATCTCGGGAAGCCAAATTCCCCATGCACTAGACATGTTGGGTTGATTGATGAGTTAACTGGATGATCACTAAGTTTGACTCAAGTCCCACTACATAATTGGCCTTCTACTAGTTCCTCAAGTAGTTGGAGCTAGCTTAATTTTAAAACAACTTGAGGTAAATAATTTTGATTGCTACATATTAGAAATTTTACATGCTTAACTGAACTCTAAATACTCTAAATAGAAATTATTAAGTAAATTGGGTGACACAAGTGATGTCACACAAGTTAACTGCATCCAAGTTATCCGTTGATGTCGAAATTCATATTTTCTCAATTTAATCAAAGAAAAATCAAATTGATAATTTCTTACTGCATTTTTCAAGACTCCATCTCTACAAGAAAGGGATTATCAACCACCCCTATCCTGTACCTATGGAACTCGAACTTCCCTCTTGACAAATATTTTTTCAAAATGTCGACATCTTGGTCCTCTGTTAGAATGGAGCGTAGCAACATCATCTACCACTAGACACAGTCCCGTAAATGCTGATATTGGATACCTATATGCTGGGATCAATCATGAAATACGTGATTCTCAGAGAGATTGATCTTAATTTGATTATCACAATTGGATCCATCATGTGACCAAATTGTCCAACAAGTATCTTTCTCATCCATATCACCTCACATGTTTCTTGACTTGCAGCCATGTATTATGCTTATGTCTAGCTGAGCACCACATATCTTTGCTTCTTGTCGTACCAAGAAACAACTACGAACCCAATACTGAAAATTCCAATTGATGTACTCTTTTTGTCTAATGAAATTCATGCCCAATATGCATCTGTGAAGCCACACAACTTCACTTCCTCTACTTGTCTGTATCGTAGTCCAACAGGGTAGTGACTCTAAGGTACCATAAAACATTCTTAGTTTCCTTCCAAAATAGTTTGGTTTACCTAACCATATCTTGGTTTATCTGGTTGACTACACAATACATATTTAATCATGTGTTCACAAGAGACATGAGTGGACCCACTAGTTGTCGATAAATGGTAGCATCCATTTCATGTGAAGTGGCGTTCTCCTTCCTCTAGTTGTTTGTTCAAGGTGTCTCCATGGTTTACAACTCTCCATGTAGAATCTCTTGAGTATCTCATTTTCATACTTACCTAGACAAACAAACAATTCCCCATCACCATGCCATACTTCCAACCCAATAAGGTAGTGCATGAGACCTATGTCCTTCATTTCAAATTCCCTTGCAAGGTCCTCCTTGCATGATATGATCAACTACTCATCACTAGTTAAAACAAAATTATCGACATATAAGGAAATAATAAGCAATTTACCTTCTCTCTAAATGTGATGATATTTACATCCACTTCACTTATGGTGTAGCCCAAACTGGTGAGATAACTATTGATCTTGGTGTACCAAGCACGAGGTGCTTGTTTGAGATCGTACAAAACTCAATTGGGTCTGCACACATGATACTCTTGATAAAATGTCTAAAAACCTTTTTTACTCTACGTATACCTCCTCCTTAATAACTCCATTGAGAAATGTTATTTTTACAACAATCTGGTGGATATTCCACCCCATTTTCATAGCGAGACCAAGAATTGATCTAATGGATGAGTACCTTGCTACAATAGAAAAGGTCTACTCATAGTCAACTCCCTCAACTTGAGTGTACCCCTTGGCCACCAATTTTTCCTTATACTTATCTATGATTCTGTCTGTTGCCTGCTTCACATTGAAGATCCATCTCATTCCCACTATTTATTTATATGCTTGTCTTGGGACCTTTTCCAAAACATTTCTCTTCGCAATGGATTCATATTCCTCCACCATTTCATCAGCCCATATAGGTTTCTCTATTTCTTCCTCAAAATAGGATGCCTCAATCTGTAGAAGCTCAGTCATAATATCCATGTAGCCAGTGTACCTCTCAGGTGACCTCCTTTTCTTACGCAAACTTGAAGGATATCCAACATTCTCCCTCGCATCCTCCACAAGTCAATCAACCTCCTTACTTCATTTTCTTCCTTGCATAGAGGTTTTACTTTAGTGAATGTCTACACTCTCTGATCCACAATTTGTGGTTTCTATACAACTTGTTGAGGTTCGTATTTTGGAGCTAAAATCTCATCTTTGGGTGGGATCTAAAGCTCCCTCACAAGAGAGCACCGCATAGCTTTCTCCTCATCAACGTTTACATCCCTTCGCATAGCTATCATTTGAGTGATGGCAATTACACATGTTAGTTGAGGGGAGTTTCTCTGGAACCCACAAATAGCCCCAATTGTTTGGTCAACTAAAGCTTATCCCTTGATTATTTAGAGACATGGAAGTAAATAGAGGCTCCAAAAATCTTGAAATGCGACACATTCGACATTCTTCCCGAGAAAGCCTCCTCTAGTGTAATCATGCCAAGAATTCGATGAGGAGTTCAGTTCTACAAACAGACAGTTTTATTTCATGTCTCAAGTGACAAATGCAGAGGTAGGCCTTGTTCATGCAACATCGCCCTCATTTATCCCAAAATGCGGCATATATTTCTCTCAACCACCTGATTCTGATGTGGGTTGTGGGGTGTTGTCAACTCTCATCGAATTCCTTCTTTCACACATATATTTTTAATTTCGTTCAACAAATACTCACCTCCATTATTGCTCCTCGGAGCCTTCACCTTCTTGTTGGTTTATTTCTCAACCAGTGGCTTGAATTCTATGAATTTTGGAGAATGCCTCATCTTTCTTCCACATGAATAGACCCAACACTTATGTCAGAAGTTGTCAATAAAAACGAGAAAATATGTGTCTGCTAGTGGAGGTTATCGATAAAGGTCGATAGACATTAGAGTGGATCCTTTCTTGGACTACATGAACTTTGTTGTAGTGATCATGGAATGTGGATTTTATGTACTTCCCTAAGGGACATCCTTTGCATACATCATGTTGCTCAAGTGTTCCTTTAGAGAGGCTAGTGGTTATTTATTGTATAATATTCAAGGTGCCATAATGCAAATGGCCAAGTCTTCTGTGATAAACTTAAACTACGCCATGGCCCTGCACTTTCTCTTCCTTAGTGCTTAATGTAGCACTGTCTTCCACATCTAACTTATATAGATTATTCACAAAAACCTCGATATTCTTCACCTGTCCCATTGATATTCTTCACCTGTCTGAGGATTTTTTTTCCTTTGTTGAAGATCACTTCATAACCACGGTCTTCCAAAACTACAAGAAAGATGAGACAAACATGACATGCTTGATCCTAAGACATGAGGAAAACGCCCTTTGAAAGGTGATTGTATCAATACGAGTCATTTTGCACCTTCCATTGTCCCCGAGCTTAATGTGCATCTAGAGATATTTCTCCTCTAGGTCACTGAAACAATCTCTACACCGTGTCATCTAGAACAATGCACCTGAGTCAAAGTACCACACGCTCCCCATCACTATGTTGGACATGCATGTGATAAAGGTAAAGTTAAGGTCAAACTATGAAGCCAAGGCTTCACCCACAACTCCTCCTAAGGTCTTCTTACTTGCCTTTTTCTGTGGGCACTTCATGGCATAGTGCCCATATTCATGACAATGAAAGCATTTAATTTTTCACTAACCTTTCTTCTTTCCCCATTAGCTCGATTCTGGTTTGGTTTGATATTTGTTCCCTTTTCCATTCTTTCCCTTTCCAACGAATGGAAATTTTTCTTCATCTCTGCCCTTAGATGAGGTCCTATCTCTGATATTATACCTTATTTCCTCCTGTACCAAACCATACCATAAGTGTTCCCTATTGAGTAGTTTCTCCCTCTAATTCACTTAATATTGATAGCTATGCAAACTGTTCGCAAGACCCAGAAGGTTTATTCTTACCAAGTCATTCTTTAAAATAGTAAAATGAACTCCTGCAAGCTCCTCATGAACTTGTGTGAACGTCCTAAGATAGTGCAGGATAAAGTGATTCTTCTACATCTTGATATTTCAAAGTTTATCCTTGGCACCAACTTTTTGTGGTCACTACTATTCTAGAACACATTTTTTAGTGCCTACCACATTGCATAAGGATTTTCTTTCCCATGGAGATTGCTGACAATGTGGCACTCTACTCCCTCCAATATTATACTCCAAACATTGGCTACAACTTTCTTCCACTTAGTAAGGTTTTTAGTATCAGATTCTACTAGTTTTGTAACATCTCTCTTAATGTATTATAGCACTCCATTGTCATCGAATACCTCTTTCATGTGATCCTTCTAGACAATGAAATTAGATCTACCTTCCAAGTCATACTCTAGACTTGGCCTCTTGAAGGTCGTCTTCTCAGCTCTTAAGAGATCTCGCTACACTAAATTGAAAATTTGAACCTCCTGAGAAACAAATTCAATATTCCTGCTCTAATGTGAATCTTGCTATGATACGATGTAGAAATTATGGTGTAGAATTGTCGTTTCTCATGAAGTTTTTTCGAAATCACAAGACACAAGCCTACTCTACTTCTCTATAGAAGTTAATTCACAATTTAGAAGAAAAAAGTCACACGTGCAATAAGAAATAAAACAAATGCACCCAATATTTTTCCTTGGGAAAGTAATCTACTAAAAATCCAATGTCGTCTTGTATCAATCTGATGAATATAGATGTATTACAATTGCTTTACACAACTGTGCACAATGTGTAAGTGAATAACCTATCTCTCTGTGCACTAAGAATCTCAAACCCAAAATTTGTCAATTTCTTCCTCTTCTTGATCTCTTATTTCCTTGTTCAATTCCTTGAGAAATTAGCACCCTATCATTTAATTCTTTTTCAAACTGGATTGCATAATTCCTAAGGTTAATCATGTGACTGCATGCAACACATGTACACTGAAGAGTAGTCTACAACTAATGTTACACTACCTTGGAATCTCCACCATAGTTGGCGATCTCGAATTCTTTGCATGCACTAGTTATTTTGGGTTCATTGATTATTTAACTAGATGATCACTGCATTTGAGTAATGTCCCACCACACAACTAGCCTTTCACTAGTTCCTCCAATAGTTAGAAATAGTTTAATTGAAAACAACTTGAGATAATTGACTTTTATTGTTACAAATTAGCAATCACGCATGCTTAACTGAACTCTAACTCCTCCAACTCTAATTTATTGATTAAAATGGGTGACAGAAGCCATGTCATACAAGCTAATTGCATCCAAGTTGTCTGTTGATGTGGAAATTCAATTTCTCTCAATTTAATCAAGGAAAAATCAAATTGAGGATTTCTTCTTATATTTCCCAACAATCCTTAAGGTGAATCTAATCCATATTGCCAATCCAACACAACAATGTGCTAATAACAACAATTTTTTAGTAGCGTTCAAAATAAATAAAACAGTCAAAAAATGCATATCAAAACACAATCGATGGAGACCCTCAAAAGTACTCCAACTATGTTACCACCTACCCACATTCATCGAAAGTGCCTCTATCTCTCCTCTCACAATGTACACCTCCCTAAATCCCATTAGTTGTTGTAAACCACGATTTCTCTACTTCCCGAATAACCAATCAATAGGGTAAAGATGAAACCTTAATCCTTTACCTTTTTTACTAGTGCCTCATACGGAAATTTTAAGAGAAAATATTTATTTTGCCTTATAAAATTCCCCTCACTGTAGTAGTGTCAAATGAAAATACATACATGTTGTCTCTAATCATATCAACATAGATCGAAGGGACATAAGACTAATTAATGTATGGGAAATCTTTCCATGGAAAGTTTTCGCGTTCTTCAGAGTTGGTTAGCCCCGCAAAATGAAGATCCCAACAAGTCGTTGTCTTTATATAAGATAACATGAATGGAAAGTGAAATAGCAACGTTGGTATAGGCGCAATACATTAGTAGCGCACAATCTCGTGGACTTAGGGTGCACTTAGATAATATTTTCTTAAATTGATATGTTTTTGTCTTAATTATGAATTGCCTTAAATGGGTTTCATCTTAAGTGGCTATTGTCTCAAATACAAAGTTTTCCTAAAATATTTTTGTCTTGATCTTTTTTTGTCTTAAATATAAAGTTTTTGTCTTCATAGATTATTTCGTCTTAACTATCTTGGTGTGAAACTATTTTTGTCTTAAAAATAAATTTGTTCTTAAAATATTTTGTATCAATACTCTTTTTGTCTTAAATATAATTTTTGTCTAAAACTTTGTTGTCTTTATGACTTAAAATATTTTTGTCTTAAATTAAAAATGTTGCTCAAATAATAGGTCTTAAGTTTAGTTTTTTGTCTTAAATTAAATTTTATTGCTTCCAAAATTTTGTCTAAAATTGTTTTTATCTTAAATTTTGTATTTAAGACAATTCAACTGATATTAAATTGATATTAAATTTTAATGTAAGATAATTAAAATAAAAAGTCAATTTTTAACACAAAATTTCTTTTGTGTTAAAAAAATGTCTTAAAAATGCCATTGGTGTAGTAGTGTTAGTTGAAAATAATTACACATCTAAAAATTCAATTTCTATTAGATAATGGTGTTTAACATGACTAAAATATGGAAATGTGATATTTTCTTCAAATTCATAATCAGTGAGTTATTGGATAATGTGACCTAATGCATAACAGATACTGAATGTTTCCAATGTGTAGAGAGAATAAATCCTCAAGACAATCCAAGAAACGAAAATGATCCAAAAGCATTGACCATGAAAGGAACAAAAGGATCGATGATGTAAATATACCATCGAAGGACCACTAAAGGCTATTATAGTAGCACTCGCAATAAACCCATATCACGTAAGTAAGAGCCATGTTTAATAATTTAAAGAAAAAGAAACCAGAAAAGTAATTTAAATTAGTTAATACCTTAAGACTAGTAGTCATATACTTTATCAGAAAGGATTATGTAAATATACCATCTAACTACATATATTGTATAGTGGTCCAGATCAGAAAACGATAAAGTTTAAGGTTATGAAATCATGAACTCAATATATTACTTGCGAGAATTAAAACTATTTGCCATAAATCTATTAAGCACTAAAAGGATAATTTTTTTTTAACTTGTATTTATTTGATAGGAATAAATTAATAGTAATAATATAATGAAAATATAAAATAATATTACACATTAACAAATTCGATTGTTCTACATGCTTATTAAATTTGCAATAAAGATAGATCTAAGCTGTAGATAATGTATTGTATTTTATATCTTAAAAGTATTAACTTGATTATTAGTAATTTTTAATTTGATAGGTTTAGTCAAAATATCTTAGCCCAATTAGGCTATAAAACAAATATTTCCATATAGATATTGAGTAAAATATTTTAGTATCATTAAATATAGAGGTGATATTTAAAATTTACAAAAATATCAATAACAAAAATAATTAAATGTGTGTGTAGAGAGAGAAAAGAAGACAGAGAGAGATTACATGATTTGGATATATGTTTTCTACTTCCAAATACAAGGGGTCATGTATTAACATTTGAAAGTGGAAATCTGAAACATAAATAAAATATTTCAATGTCGTATAGGCATATATACAACAAGTTAAAATAAATAAATAAATCTTATAGTCAAATCATTCTATTAATGTATTGTTTACACTATGTTACATTAGGATAAAAACACAAAAGAGAAGTGGTGGTGTCTAAAGACACTCTTGTTAAGATCCCACTTGTCACGAGAACATTTAGCTAGATTCTTTCTATTACTAAATAGGTTAAATCCGATATGAATATCATGGGTTGTCTTAAACTAGGAACCAAAAATTCACTAGTAACTTTATTGAGTCAAGTTTAAATAAACTAACCTAAAAATCCTCCCCTTAAACATGACTTGAGGAGACCAACCTCATCGTAATCACTTCCAAAGTCGATATAAAAAAATCATGATTTACCAAACCATATAGATATCTAGTTGTTGTATCTACCAATTATATAAGACACCTTTCATATATATGGTTCACTAACCAACTCACATTCTCAGATTGCTCCCGTGAAGCTAGAAAACCAGTACCCCTACAATAATAGCACCTATCCATGTGCTGCATTCCACATGTTGATAACTCCATACACCATTGCACTACATGTATCCCTGACCAATGTCTTATGTTATTACAAAAAAACAACCTCAATCGCGGGTACAAGTACACATACCACACTCCTACCTATCCAAGTGATTCATTCGACAACTTCAGTCATCATGTACTCTTCTATAACATATATTCTTAAACAATAGGTATTACGAATCCTTGGGGGAACATACTTACCTATAGCATGCTATGAACATGGACTAAAAACGCACATGATGATCATTCACCACTAGTGTGAACACACACACCATTGTAGCTTTAATGGTTAATTGGCTCCTTTAGTATCCTCAAAAACCATTGCCTACATCTCAATTTTCCCATCCATATGATTACACTATTGCTACATCGCTTTATTTGCTAATACATACCTTGACCTAGGCTTTCATCACTATTTCCACTCAACAAAACGTATTCATTTCAACACATTTCATTCATTTCGATATTGCTTGTGTTAAGAGGTTCCCTACAACCCAGTAAATGAGGGAGATGTTGTCACATAATGTTACGTTAAATAAATTATATGTGTGTGTGTGTGCGTTTGGGCTAATATATGTATATGTGAGAGATGTTGCGTGTAACATTACTTTAAAAGTCAATGTCAACCATAAATAAAATACTTCAATTTTCACTTTTATATACCTCAAAGTTTGTACGGTGACATAAAGTAACTAAAATTTAAAAAAACTCAAAAAAAAAATTTAGTATGAGGGATATATGTAATTCCTTCATTGAGCGAAGATCTAATGTTTATAGTATGCTAAAAATGTGTAATGTAATGTAATGTAAACATTCCCACTTCGTGATGATAAAAGAAATCATCCTAGATGCATCTTAACTCTGGATCTATCAGGTACAAAGAGTGATCAAATATCTCAAGGTGAAAACCTCTTTTATGAGTGTAAAAATTGAAGAAAGGTTTGCAACTAGAGAGATTTGATCCCTGTCAAAGCTTAATAGATCCAGAGTTAACATAAATCTAGGTTGGTTTAATTATTAATTTTATATTTTTAGTTTAATTTTTATTTTTATATAATTTCGCTCACTCAAGATGTTTTGATTAACAATTTTATTTTTATTTTTATGTAATTTGATTGGAGTCAAAATGTTTAGATAACATAATATACCTCAACATTATAACAACCATTCCATACTCGGAGAGAGATAGATAGGTATGGAGAGAGAGTGTGTATGTTTGGGGGGTGATATGAAGATAAGGGATAAGAAAAAGACACACACACACACACACACACACACACACATATATATAACCATCCTAGGTCCATCTTAACCCTAGATTTATCAAGCACCTAGAGTGATCAAATCACTTGAGGTGCAAACCTTTCCTCAATGTTTTCACTCAAAAGAGAGGTTTACACCTCAAGAGATTTGATTCGTGTCGACACTTGATAGATCTAGGGTTAACATGGATGTAGGGTGGATTTTAAAAACAACTTATAGGGTCAAATCAACTTCAATTATTTATAATAAACTAGCTTAGATCCACCTTAAATATGAATGTAGCAAGCACCAAGCATAATCAAATCTACTATTCTTTTCAATTAATATTATAATTAAACATATAATTATTATATTTAATTTTAAAATTTTAAATTTTAATGTGAGTGAGTCGATACACATGACATTGAATATGCTTAATAAACTATATTTTACAACATTAGTGCCACACTAAAAAACAAATATAAATTTAAAAAATCATTGAATAAAAAAGTAATTAACATTTATATTTTATTTTAATATATTGACAAATAAAATATATTTCGTATATAAAATTAATAGAAATTTTTTTGTGTAATGTAATTCAAGTAGTGTCATGTTAACATACTCTTACTACGTAGTTTATTCAAACATTTAAGTAAAAATGAGAGAATTCCCATGGATATCCTTTCAAGTTATCGTGGTAGTAGTATAAATTAAGTGTAAGGAGTGGCTCGTGTTATAACAATTTAGGTAAATTTTTTTGAATAAAGTTATTGTTCATCTTTTATTATAAGAACCCATGGTGTTGATGGATGGCGTTCATACTGTGGGTCAATACCACGGGTTCACATAAACTTAGAGCCTTGCAATCAATACAATCAAATGTATGTATGCTACCGAGATTTTAATTTGGAGGACCCATAATATTGACTCATGATATTCAAACCATGGGTCAATACTATGAGTTTTCATAAACCTTAGATCCATAAATTTTCCTAAACTACCCCAACCGACCTAATCTTCGACCGTACTCATTCTCTAAAGTTACTAAATAAATATAATGATCATAGTAGAGGTGATTCCTTGTATAAAGAGGGAACACTTCATATTTTCGATGAGATAATCGGGTAAAAGACACTATGTTTGAATCTTCAAGTAATATCTACAATAATGGTTGCAATTATTGATCTTCTAGATGATCTCCTTTGACAATGCTTGGACTTATAATTTATAATAAATATCGATGATTTTTTCCAAATTTTCCTCAATATATGACATTTCTTAGAAAATTGATGCCTCCAAGAATGACACCCTCATTCCTAGACTAGGTTTCTTGGAAATAAGTATAGCCATATTGCAAGAAACATATTATCAATATGCCTCTTAGCAAGAACAAGATATAGCTTAACTTAACCTAAAACTTAACTATCAACTTACATACAAGAACATCCCATTAATCATGCAATGGATTCAAACAGGCACCATCATATCAATTGATATAACATGCCACAATCAACATCAACCACAAAAATTCAGCAATCAATAAATAATAGATATTTAAGATATTAATAATTTATCAATAGATATAAATCATATATAATGAAACTTAGTTGAACTCGGAAAGTAATCATATGGACTATGTGGTTAACTCTACTCTCCATAAAGTATCAATGACCAAAAGGACATGCAAAACCTTGTCACTAATGAGAAATTTCAAATAATCCATTTCACTATAGAAAACTAGGAATAACATATTCCTCCATACATAATGTTGATACATTCATAGTGATAACCCATACCAACAACATTCAACATGCATACTGTAATAGAAGTACAAGTTAACACACTTACATATATAACTTAATCACTTGTAACTAAGGCATGCACTTCCACTCACCAACAAACAAAAGGCTAGATGCATAAAAATATTCGTTGTATCTATTGACCCTCAAGCTAGATTTAAATTTTGAGGAGTCAAGTGCTCAAGGGAATCCATATCGATTTAAATAAACTAGTATGCACATATAAATAAAGAACTAATTGTGTCTCCATTTAATTATAGGAATCCAGAGTTCATGTTGTCCACTTGCTGAATGCTACACCCAGTCATAGCTCATAATGTCTCCACCTATGTTAACAAGGGTATAACACATAATATTTCATACTGCTAACCCAACAGGTATTCAAATACACATGGGTTTTCCTCTCTTCCAACGAAGAATCTAGTGTACATCGTGTTTCCACCTGCTCAACCTTGTAGTGCTCGAAAATACACAATGTCTCCACCTCTTATTCTCTTCACTTCTCTTCATACATGCTACATAGTGTTCTCCTACTTTTGTGGCAATGTTGTTCCTAATATTCTTCTTCGCATAGGTTTTCTCACAATTCTCATATTCCTAGCCCAACACACCTACCTCAATAACATACTATCTCATGTCTATGTTTTATTCTAACTGAAACACACTTTTTCCAGCATGTATCCTATGAAATCCCGTGTTCAAATGATATCCTCCTTATTTTAATCTTTCCTATTAGTATTTTACCTTCACCAACTCCTCATGTTTCCCTTGTATGTTTAACACCTAACACAACCCATAAGGAAAGAGGTCATATGGTGTTTTTCTACCTTTTAGGAAGAACATACTACACCTCGCTTCCTACTGTGCATGCCATTAATCTAAGTAACAATCATTGTGGCTTATTAAATGAACAACGTGAGTTGAATTTAGTTCCCAAGCAAATCCTCTCCTCAAAATTCGAAACTATATCCACCCCGACGATCCAATCACTGTGTTACATTTCTAGAACATTTACATGATTTACAATTCATACAAATACTTACGAGATGGATAGAAAGTAGCGTTTTCATAGTCATAATCTTCCCTTGAAATTCATGTCTCCTTGTGCTTTAGTTATATCTAGTTTTCTAATTTGAAACCTTCCAAGTATCTACATTTTCTGGTTAATATTCTTAATTTAATCCATCAAAACATAGTTCAATATGGTTGACAAAGGATATGTTGTTGTGAAGGTTATCATTGTATAGGTCCTTATGGTTGACTATAAACACAAGCCCAAGTACAAGATTCAGTAGTCATTTTTTTTCCTACACTCCCTCGAAAATTCAAAAGGAATTTCATCAAGTTAAAGGCTTTGACGCTAATGACTAACTAGCCTAGTCGGACTTAGAAATTATATCTAAAGTATCCAATTTGGTTCTTTACCTTTGTCAACTCCTTGTTTTACTATTTCATATTGAAATTTGAACATGTCCCATAAGGACAAAGGTGGTATGGGGTTTTCCCTCCATTCATGAAGCCCATACTCCATGTCTCTTCTTGTTGTGGTGACCATTAAACCCAAATAGATTAATTCATGGCTTATTAAATAAAAAAATTTAAATCATCCAATCAAGTCATTATGTTACATGTCCTCGAACGTTCAATAAATGTCCACTCATCCAATCTGATCATCGGCGAGTAGCAATATTGCAGCAATAATGCTGCAACTCCTCGGCTTCCTACTTTACTTTTGTCAACCTAGTAGTTCATAACAAACTTAGAAACTAGTCCTTACTACAGGTTGTCGCTTGGTCAGCTGGTCCAAGATCACTAGGATCTCAAGCCAACTTCTATGAATTCCAGAAGAAGCTCTATATATGATGAAATAAAGGAAAACTTACTCTACAGAGGCTACTCTACTTGTAGAAAGGAAAAGAACACTGAAATGTAAAGTAAACCTAGCAAACTTTAATTAACCAACTAATATTTCCTTTGTAGAAAGAGAGATAAAAAAACATGAAATGAATGCCATTACCTACTCATGATGTAAACAACATCTACTCAAGCTATTTATAGAAATAAATTAGAAAAAAACACTTTTTTGGATTTTTATGTGAAATTATCATGCATGTAATTTATTTGATTGTGGATGTGGCAGCGATTACGTGGCAATCGAGTGCGAATTTTGGATTTACAGAGGTTTAGGATGATGTGGGGGGGTCCTAGGATGGCTTAGGTGGCCTTATGGAGGCCTTTCCAGTAATTGGACTTCAAAAAGAAGCCTACAGGAAAATCTAGAGGAGGCTACAGGGGATCTATAGGAGGTCTACAAGAGGTTTACAAGAGGATGCCAAGAGCTGTTTTGGAGGTTTTGAAGGCAGGAAAGTAGGTGGAAAGGGTATCTGAACGCTAAAATGATTTGTTAAGGTGTCTATGGTCCATAATGAATGATTGAGAGAGAGAAAGATGGCCAGATTTGTTCAACGAAAGAGAGGAAAGTCTATGGAAATGTGCAGAAAACTAAGGCAGAGTTGAGATGATCTAAGGGCGACCAATAGCTTAGATCCAAGAGAGATTGTGATGGCTAATGGGCTAAATTGTTGTGAGAAGAGATTTACCGCTAGAGAACTAAAAATCAAACACTGAGATTAAGTAAGCAAGGAAACTAAGTACATCAAAAAAGCAGAATTCTGCATCAAGCTAATCTAGATCATGAGCTATGGAAATAAATGTTGAAGAATGTTGTAATGAAAGAAATTATGGAAGGAAACTTATTGCAAGACAAAAATGAGCATACTTAAAGAGATCTATAGCAAAGAATTAACCTTCTAACAAACCGCGACACTAGAAATCCTATTAAAAAGGCAAATCTATGTTTTTTTGTTGCAGCAAGAGGGTCTTGGCCTCAGTTCATGGTCCCAAAGGGAGGAAAGGAGGACAAGGATCTGTTGAATTCCTTTTGTATATTCTTTTTATCACTGTTCAACCTGCTATGGAAAACGCGAATGAAACAACCTTCTAAATCACCAAAAGCAACCTATTCTTAACTAAGAAAGAAATCTATCTAACAACAACTAATCGATAAAATGAAACAAAACACATAAATAAAAACAAGAGGAGCTTGCCTACTTGGATTGGGCCCTAATACAAGAGCTTTATCCCTCTGAGGTAACTCAGTGCTAGCTCAAAAACGACTTCATATTTACTAGCAAAATACTGATAGGATTACATGAAACTATCAACAAAACTAAGCTCGGAGTTGAGTAGATCAAAGTTGCAACAAAAATTGGAAAATTTGACTAACTTCCTAATGAGGCCCTAGACCTCTCTACTTATGCAACTAGAGCTCCCAACAACTTCCTTAAAATCAGGGAGGCTTAGCTCCCAAAACTTGAGAGAAATAGAAGTTATCCTGCACTTGCTCGGTTGCCTCTTTAGTGTATTGATGTGGTTGTATGTGCTCTGAGCTGCATCATGGAGGGTTCGAAGTGGGGAGCAATAAATGAGAGGGATACCCTCCTATAAATCCTCTCCCTTGTATTCTTCGAATTATTTCTGCCAATTTTCCATTAAATCTTTGACTTTATCTCCAAAATTGAACAAAGATTTGCGTTAAACACATATTAGACTCCATGGCCTAATGACGAACCCAACTCACTCTATTAGCATAAATATAATTAAAAAACATCCAACAAGCTAATGATAATGGTTGATTAAATTATGTTAGGAGGCAAAATGAGCCCATATAATTAACCATTTATGGGTTTCATCATCACCCCCTATTGAAGGTGTTGCTCATCCTCTAAGAAACTGAATCCATCTCCTCATCTTTGATGGCCCTCATGTCCTCCCTGACATCCCATGCTTCTGATGTGAGGTCTTCTTCTTTGTCATGGAATCCTTCCTTTTTGTCCACTCTTCCCACTGATGTTGTTCTTCCTCCTCCTGTCTACCTTTTAATAGGCCTAACAACAGTGAGGGACTCAATTTGAGGCCAATCCAATTGACCTTCAAATTCTACATAGAGTGCTTGTACAGTGGCACTTTCCTTAATGCTTCTTTCATCCTTGTTGGGGAATGATACTCCCTGATCTACATATTGTGTGGTAGAGTGTTCCACCTCCTCATACAAGCATGAATAGAGTCTTCCCCAAGTAACCTTTCCATGTCCTCAAAATTTGAAATGGCCTAAGCATAATCATTGATATACTTGGAGGCAATTGAGGGATTATTTGCATGTAGTTGGTGTGTGCTGATGAGAGACATGGGGTCTGACGGCTCATCTCTAATCATCAAGGGCTCATTCTGCTCCTTTATCATCAACTTCCTTATCTCTACTGCCCTTAACTCTTCATGGTTCATCCATGATGCCATGGCCATTAGTTGTAGGTTCCCTAGCCTAGCATTGGGGCCCCACACATTCATATTGTCGAGGGCCATGTTATGCAAATAGAACTCTGTTATTTCTACCTTGTATTCTGCTAAACTTTGGTCACACTCCATAAATTGTCTAAATCTTGGAAGGGAATTGTGCCTCTCTATTCCAAAGTCTTGACCTGAAACTGCATCCATTTGTCCTTGAGGCATAATCCATATGATTTTTCTGGTTTTCTTCACTGCAGTGCTTCCATAGACCAACTGGCCATGCATGCTAGTTGTGTCTCCCTCTCTTGCAGTTGTCTTCTAAGTAATGCATTTTTTGTTTCCAAGTGTATTCTTATGATTGCCTCTCTATGTCTTAGAACACTTAATTCCCTACCCATTTCTATAATCTTGTTCTCCATGTGGCCAACATCCTCTACTCCCTTGGATTTGGCGATTTGCATCCACCTATGGCTCCTTATTCTCTGTTTCTCCAACTCAAAGAAAAGTGCGGTTGCAAATTTCTATGGAATTATTCCCCCCCCCCCCTCAAGAAG
>APFE030893711.1:29459-41126 GCA_000404065.3 Pinus taeda | reverse complement strand
ACAACCTTGTAATCCATACTTCATGGAGGAAGAAGGAGAATGAATCATAGAGAACCTTCCAAACCAATAAAAAGGGGATGCTCCAATGCAGTCCATAATGATAATGTAACCCACAAGGAGAATGGTACAAAATTAGAAGTGATTCATGAACCATGACAACATAAAAAAGTGGCACACAACGAGGAAAGGATGGTGAGAACGAAGAGAGTTCATGCTTCAAAATGTTCAGATTCAGACAAAGAAATCTCAACAAAGATAACCAAGAGTGATTTGGCAATAATTCCAGTTGACCCCAACTTAGGGGGATTGCAAAAGGTCTAGAAAAAGAAAGGCAATAAATAAAAGTTAAGTGATTACTATCACACTTAATTTTGTAGATTTTTGTTATTTTTTTAGTTTTTCTTGTACACGTAAACCGAGAAATCGCTTTTACTAAATGTAGTTAGCATCTAAAAATGTAATTTTGTTTTTTTTCAAAACTTAAATAAAATTACAACTTTTTTTCCGTTGGAAAACTAAAATATCATATACTTAAATTGAAATGTTACACATCTAATAACAATTTTAAAGCATGGATGCATAATGATACCCAAATATCAGAATATTGAGGATCACGAGTTATATGTAATAAATATAATAAGCATACCGATATTTGTTTATTCGTGGAAAAATTTAAAGAATAACATAAGAAAATGTGAATTTACAATGAAAAAGAAGTTGTTTAAAATATCCTCTAATTGTGATTAACGCTAATCTGAAATGATTAAGGTGATATTGGATATCAAGTGGCCGTTTGAATATGACTTTTTAATGCAAAATTCCATTCATATCTGAGTTAGCTGACATGGCAGTAATGATGTGGATCAAGATGACATGGCATTGTCATGCGGATACCACATATTCGATGGAAAATGCCATTATAAATCCCCAAAAGGTGGGAATTTACGTGACACGAGTCACATTACATGTCAACACTTCCATGTGTAATCATGACATGTCAGCAGTAGGTCCAGCGTGGCAAGGGAGCATACAATATCGAATATTGGATGTTTTGTTATGTTATGGATTCATGAACTTTACATATGATATCGATAACAAGAAGACCCGATATCAGGGTGTTGGGTATTGGTGTTTCATTTTATCATAGTGTTTCATTACAAAGAGCCGATATCCAGTATGAGTTGGATGATGTGGAATAAGCGTTATGTGACAAGGACAATGATGTGGCAGTGATAGCTAAATGGCACTTGTAAAGTAGAAGAAGTGGTTTCAGCTATAAAAAACAAAATTCAAGTGACACGTGTCATGTGACATGTCAGCAAAACCACATGTAATGACAACACATTAGCAATGAGTTGAGCATGGCAACCAAGCATGTGATATCAATCCACTAGATATTGGAGTGTTGATTTAAGCCTTGGTTTCATACCCTTGATATCTAAAATATAATGATGACAAATGTTGTAAATATAAATTATGAATACAACAGTTCATTAATGGAAGAAGGTCTATTGACACTGGGAGGATTCCAAATGATATTTGTTGAGGAATAGATACACGTATATCCAATATGAAATAAAAAAGAGAGATATGGGTGAATTGAGGATTTGCCCAATAAAGGTTTCAATATCAAATGAGTGTAAATGGATTGGATTTATGGTATTATTCACCAATTTAGGATTTATTTACAAATTTGGGGTTTATTCATAAATTTGGGGAATATTTTAGAATTTTAAAATTTTAGGGTTTTTATTGGCATATAAACATTAATAAGGGGTTGTTGTCATACCACAATAAGATGGAAAGGAGGAGAGAGGGAGGTTTCACAAGGGATGATTTAAGAGTATAAAAGTTTGTTGGGAATATTAGGAAAATCCATTTGCAAGTACAAGAGACATTGAAGAAGTCATAGGAAAAATATAAAGCCATGCATGATCAACATAGGACAAAGAAGTCATTCAAAGTGCAAGATAAAATAAGGTTATAATGAGCAAGGAGAAGCTATAGGATCCTAGTAAGAAAATTAAGCCTTTTTTATATGGTCTTTTTGAGATATTGTAAAAAGTGGGAGATAATGCATGCAAACTCAATCTACCCCCATATATGGAAAATCTCAAACTTTATGAACCTTCCATGTGGATCCAGAAGGAGAGTAGTTCCTACCTTCTATAGAAGATTTAGCTCCATATGTCTAAGAAAAATTAACATAGTATATAGTTTTGTAGATTAGGTTTAGAAATATAAGATATAGGCAACATGACCTTTGGAAGATTGAATTGAAAGGACAACTTCCACGGAAAGCAAAATGACACTCTAGGGAGAAGGCAAAGGAAAATTTTCCTCATCTTATACAATAAAGATTTTGGGGACCAAAATCCTCCCACAATGGGGAGATATGATATAGATTGGATCATTATATAATTTGTCATCTATATTTATGCTTTCATATGTTTTTTTCCATATATTTCTTGAGCAATTTTATTGACAAGACCTAGTTTGGAGAATTGGGTTATGAAATCTTAAGGGACCACTTTGAGGCCTTAAGTGACATTTTGGCGGGGGGGTGTAAGGGGGGTTAATATTTATTACTTAAGGAATGTATCCTATGACGTTGTTCTACACTCAAAGGTGTTTTCAATAGTACAAAAATTGCATCAATTGAAGTTTTTATGCAAAAGTTATGCCTTCCACAAGTTGACCTACTGTGATTGACCACAATGGCTCAAGAGGATGCTACATCAATGCCAATTACTCATACAAAAGGGGCTAGCCATATGAGGACTATGAAGAAGACTCTAAAAGGGTCAAATTTGTAACTCTTGTTGAGAATTTAAGGAGTCAAATGTGGCCCCTAGTTGGCTATTGAGCTATGTTATAACTAGACCAATAGGAGGAAAAGGAGTTCCACTTATTTTGATTGTATCTTCTTCCATAAGAGAGTAGAAAAACTTGGGAGTGGGAGTGAGAGAGCATAACAAAGGGGGTTTACTATCTATAATAACATATCAAGTCACAAGTCTTAAGTAACTCCATAGGGAGTGTCTTCTCATGCATACTTGCAAATATTTCCATTCTATATAAAAGTGAGTAGAGCAATGTCACCTTCCAGTTGGGTTTTCTCCCATAAGGGTTTCTTAGAGCATAACTTTGGTGCAATGTCATTAGTATGTGATTGTGTTTTATTGTTCTCTATTTTCCACATTTTATCTATTAAATGAATAGGCAAAAAAAATAATTAATAAATCTAGAATCTAAGGAAATTATCCTTCATAATATAGATTTCAGTTTGTTTTTGTTAGATATATTGTGATAAACAATCTAGTGAAATATCCATGGCCATTTATAAATAAATTAATCATCCCACTTGGCCTCGTGTGAAGAATAATTGTGATATTGAAACTATTTCCAAATTATTAAAAAAAAAATGTTGGATCTTCATAATTAATAGGTGAGGGTCATTTGGCACTTTTCAAATTTCTAATTTTGGTCTCCATTTGAGAGAGGCATAAGTTCAAGTGTGGGAATCACCTAGTTGATGGGTACATGAAAACACACCAACAAGGCCTTTGCAATGTTGTGTGAGAAAATGATGTGGATGTTGTAAATATAATTACTTGTTTTTAAAATATTCAATGATATTATTGATCATTGATAAAATATGGTAGCATAGTTCTGCTTCCATACACTATAGTGAAGGAGGGATTAATCTTTAATTAGGTTGCTATTCTATCCCACCTAATAATAAATGCATTAACTAGGGCCAAGTATCATACTCCCAACACTCCCCATAACTTAGGTAAGTGATAACTTGACCACACTTCTCTCTAATGAGAGTGTTTAGCTTGCTTGCAAATAGAGCCATAGATCTGTGCATTTGTTGTCGTTGTTTGTAGAAGAATAATATGTTTTCAAATTGGCCTCCTTCACATGATTTGGAGAAGAATATGTCCATGCTACTAGAAAGTCTATAAACTCCTCCATCGGGACACAAATTGTCATGGGGATGGGGTAGCCCCGACTTCCATATGTCGTGGATTCAACCTCCTAGTGAGAACTTAGGTCCTTACACAAGTATCTTAAATGTCATAACATATTAAGATTCAAGTGAGTAAGAAAGAAAGAAAATGATATCATTAGGGTGAAATAGAGGGAAAGATTAAACCAAAGATCAATCTTTTACCCATCTCCCCCTATTATATATAGGAAAAGAGATTCACTAAACATAGTGATGGATAAACTTTATCACTTATTCTTTATATTAAGTATTACATCAATTCTCAAATTATTAAAAATATTTATAATAAAATAAAATGGCCGCAGTTTAACTAATAGATGAAACCAACTCTTTTTGCTAGGAAATTCCCATGTTACAATTTTCAAAGTAAAAATTAATTTTTGTTATTTATTTTAAGTAAAATGCATAAATAATTTTAAATTCCCAAAAAAAAAACTCCTAAAACTTTACCATATTTAAAAAAACAACTTGCATATTAACAACTTGTAAAAATCTTAAAGAAACCAACAAAAACAAAACAAAACCCTTAATTATTAATAAACTATACTTTTAAAAAAATATTATAAAATTTTATATTAGAGATATTTAAAACTAACCATTTATTTAAATTTAAAATTTAATTAAATTTAAATATTGATTAAAGTTTACCCAACGCCAAACAATATTTCAATTGAATATCACATGGCGCAAAAGCCGACAAAAAATACATTACATAGGAGGACCTACCTATAGGTTCTATAATACATCAATCCATTGTGATAGAGACAAAATATTGCGTGGAACATTTGAAGCCATTAGAGCGGCGATGATATTTCAAGCAAGTGGTGTTGTCGTCCCTATTAATTATCTTATTTATTTATTTATTTCGTGATTTTTTGTGATATATTGTTTTATATTAAATTTAAATAATTATTGGGCAAATCAAATCCACATATCAATTATCTACTATGGGGTAATATTTTGGTCAATTTATAATAATAATTATTTTTGTTTTAGTTTGATTTTGTTAAAATAATTATTTAATTCTATTAAATAATAATTAGTTTTAATTCGTATATATTATTTAATATTAATTAAATAAATTAAAAGTTATCAAATTACTTAAAAGACATTCTATCATAATAAGATCAAAATCTATTTTATATACATATTTAATTGTTTAAAATAAAATAAAATTTAAATAATTATAATTTTTATTTAAATATTATTGTTTATTTATTAATTGATAAAAAAAACTTTAATATTAAATGTATAAATATATTTATACATTTTTAAAAACAATTGTAATTAAATTCTTAAAATGGAGATGCACCCCATTTTTATTCAGGAGAATTTTAATTGTATTTGAAGAGGGCTCTCTAGGTCTAATATGAAGAGATGTAAGGTTTATGTTATGTTATGTCCTGTGAACATTTTGACTTGGTCAAATTAAATAACAATAAAAATAAACTTAAAATACGATTTAAAATAAATAAATAGAATATAAAAAATAAAATTAATAATTATAATTATTAATTAAAACATTTTGATAACATTAAAAATAAAAATAAAATAATTATTTATAACTATCAAATATTTATAATTAAACTAGTTTAGATCCATCTTAACTTCGGATCTACCAAGTGCCGAGAGGGATCAAATCTGGTGAGGTGCAAACTTCTTTTAGAGTGAAAAGAGATTTGATTCCTCTCTGCACTTGGTAGATCCCAAGTTGATGGATCTAGGCTAGTCTGTAAATAGAGTTTGTTGCAATACCATGGGCCAATACCACGACTTATCAATACCACATGCCCAAAAAATCATAACTCATTCCATATGACATTGGTTCGTATTACACTTCTTTAATTAATGAATTTAATTAAAAGGGCAAAAATACATAATTACTTTGGAAATAAATTTGAGCATTTGATTTGTGTATACTACTAAGAATATTATATGGAGGTTAAATGATCCATGTGGATGTTGGTGGCCACCCACCTATCCCATTTGGACCCCCACAGCTGTCTCTTTCAATTTTTCAGTTTCCATAATTGTAGCACAATTTACTATTTTTAGCAATTTTTCGGGTCCTGAACTTCCGGAGCAGTTTTGAGGCCATAAACGACATTTTTTGGGAAATCTGGGAGCAACATGGGTCCGTGGACCGATGTTGCTCTTCCCAAAGTTATAGTTCTCGGATAGATCTTTCTAACGAGCTATTGTACGCATCAAACAGAGATCGGGTGCCAAAGTTACGACCCCGGGAAATTGATGTACCAATTTACCCAAACGAGGCCCACAATTTGGCGTTTCATCTTCTAGGGTTAGGTTTTGGGATGTTAAGGGTTTTTCCATTGTTTCTCAACAATAAATAGGCCTTCGAGCCTCATTGTAACACAGTTCAGAGGCATGTAGCCGCCACATCTCTTCTCAGAGATAAGCTACCATCGCCTTAGCTGGTTTATTTCCAATTCTGTTTGTAAACATATTTCAGTAGTTTACATTAATGAAATGAAGTATTATTTCTGCTACATCTCTGTGTTTATGGTTATCTCTATAATTTGTTGTGTTCCTGTTTAAATCCGGATCATTGAATCTTTGCCATCCATCTAATAATTAAACAAAGTCTTTCGGTATCTTTGCCATCCATCTAATAATTAAACAAAGTCCTTCGGTAGAAATCACATGAGATAATTTTTTGGCCGACGCATTTCGAACCAACAAGTGTGGTTCATCATCAGGACCAGACCATTACTTGAAATTATGTCTCTACATTGCTCTCTATTTAAGCATCTGGACGTGTTTTGAACCAACAAGTGTGGTTCATCATCAGGAACCAACAAGTGTGGTTCATCATCAAGACCAGACCGTTACTTGAAATTATGTCTCTACATTGCTCTCTATTTAAGCATCTGGTCCTGAAGATGAACCCCACTTGTTAGTTCTCATGTGATTTCTACCGAAAGACTTTGTTTAATTCATTATGGATCACAAAAGCTTGAATATACCTAATAATTATTGATAATTAAATTACAATTATGGAATCGTTATTCCAAAATAGACATGCCTATCTACATAATTATTATCTTTTTTATTTTTTGTGCTGAGAGACCCTCTCTAGCCAATAGAAATGTTGTAATGTAATGTTTAACATTTTGACTAAGTCAAATTATATAAAGTAAAATTAAATTAAAAAAAAATTAAAGAAAAAAATTAATGTAATGTAATATAAACATTTTAACTCGATCAAAATAAAATAAAATAAAATAAAAAGAAGAATAAAAATGACCCATGGTATTGAGAATCCAAGGTATTGACTCATGATATTCATGTGGAATATAACCTATTTAAAGGGGGAAATTAAACTAGCCTAGATCCATCTTAACTCTGGTCTACTAGAGAGAGGGATCAAATCTCTTGATATGCAAACCTCCCATTAGAGTGAAAAGAGATTTGATCCCTTTTGGCGCTTGGTAAATCTAGAATTAAGATAGATTTAGGCTAGTGTTAAATAATTAATTTTTATAAATATAAAAAGTTAAAACTTTGTAAATTTATATAAAATATTGTTACATAAATTTGATTATTTATGGTATAATGTTGATATTTTGATTAATTGATTTAATGAGTTTTTCACTCACATTAAACGCTCACAATCTTTAATATGTTTAATAAATTTGATTATTTATGGCACAATGTTGATATTTTGATTAATTGATTTAATGAGTTTTTCACTCACATTAAACGCTCACAATCTTTAATATGTTTAATGACAATCCCAAATCATTCCACCTTAGATCATCTACATCAAATGTCAATTTATTCCACAATTTACCACCAATGTTCATGACATTTTCATATATGAAGTTTTTAAAAACCTTGTTCCTTGCTCTATTGTTCTAATTGCACCTTCTTGTGCCTTCTTTCTTCCCTTCCCAAATGTGGCATGGAGTGTGGGAGGTGGGCTTCATGAAAACATTTTATATATTTTCTTGCAACAACGATCCATTTAGAGATCAACATTGAGGAAATGAAGAAGATATGTTTCATCACAAGTTATAAGATTCAACAAGTTAATTTAAATTGACAATGTACATCCTTTGTTGACAACACATGAAGGGGTGGTAGGTGTAAAAAGGGTTATGTTAAACTGCAAAAGAACAATTGAATATTCATTGCTTGGAGTCTTAGCATATTAACTAACAATCTGACTAAATCATATGCACTTTTGCAAAGTTATGAATCTTTCCAAATCTATCCATATCAAGCTTAACAATGATGGAAGACTCCAAATGTCATAAAACACATGGTTATAAACCAGTTAATTTTAAATTGACAATGTGTAACATTTATCAATGACACATGAAAGGGTGATAGGTGTAAGAGAGGTTATATTCAATCCAGAGAAATAATTGAATATCAATTTGCTTGGAATCTTGGCTCAACTAATTATCAATTTAAAGCATATACACTTCAATAGAGCAAGAATCTCGACATTAACCGATGCAGATTGAAACTTAATAGTGAGGAGACTCCAAAATTTCATAAACATAATTTCATAAGGCACATGGTTATAGACACTGCTCCCCTTGATGCAATTAGACACTGCTCCCCTTGATTCTCATTTTGCATGAAAGATTAAGAAGATTTGACAAATTCAAATATCAATAACAAAAGTAAATATCTAGTATCTATCACATTCTTCATGAATAAAATCCTATTGTAAAGTGTTTCACCAACCAAGTCACTTGAAAAAAATTCGAAGTATATTGTCATTAAAGCGAGGAATACTATCAAAACACACCATGAATGCAATGTAGATCCTCACACACAAATTTACATGGGCACATGGCCCATTATATGCTTGTAACGCACACGAGAGGGAGATTAAGGTGAAGTGACAAGGCCATTATCACATGTTATACCTCATACCCTCAAGAAATTGACACAGGAATTGTGGGACTATGGCACATGATTTCACTTCTTTGGGAAATGGTTTTGTATAGACCTAAAGTCTCCGTTTAGTGGGAATTTGTGTAGCCATTTGTTTTATATTTTGGTGTAGTTTCTTAGCATTGTACGTGAGAGGAATGGCTGCCCTCTCCATGTTTCAAGGAATTGGTCTTATGGTTTTCCTCTACTGGGTTAGTGTATTTCGACCTGTGTCTTTTTTTGGAGGTTAGGTTTTTTTAGTTAATTACCTATTCAATTTTAGAACTATGTTTAGGTTGGGTGTTGCTTTATTAATTTAGGTTTTCAATTTTGATTTTTTTTTTTAAGATTTTGAATTTAGATATTGGTTGCATTTTTTTGGATGAACTTGCTTTAGAGGCCTTGGCCAGGTTTTCTTTGATATTCATTAACTTTAATCTCATACTTAGCCTTTGCCTTTATTATCTTTAACACTTGGATTAGGCTTTCCTTGGTCCATCTCCTTCTTTTAATTTTGTAGCTCAAAACCATTTGAGCTATTCTCTTTGCACAATGACTTAGATTTTTGTCTCCTAATGGACTAGAGGGAACTTCAAGACATTCTAAGGGTCTAAGGTGACACGAGGAGACAATTGAAGGAAATTGTACCATGATTCATGTAGTTTTAGAGAAATCCAAGGAATAAGATAACAATGTGTTTGCTTGACCTATGGTGATGATGAGTACTTTAATGTAGTAGAAACACCAACTCAATGCACATGAGGTAGATCAATGTGAGCTTCATTATATGGTATTTGACATGTCCAAAGGTGAGCTTTTAGGAAACTTTGATCAAGTGAAATATGTTAATTCTAATTTTGGAAAGCCCATGAAAAACTATATAGTCCATCAACTTCTAGAGCAAGTTGAAGTAGTTAAAGAAGTGTTGAGTCTAGATAAAGCATCAATGAATGAAGTTGCTAGTTGGCATGCTTTTTGCTAAATATATATGTATTACAAAATAATCAAGATTCTAGGTTTTTTTATAGAAGCATACTACTAAGTTTTTTTTGAGTAGGCTGTATTTGAAGTTGTTTATGGGATATCCTATAAGCTAGAATACTATTGTTAAATAGTGAATCCATACAGGTGAAGATAGTTTTAGATAGAGGAGGAATGACCTGTTACAGAGTTTTTTGAACCCAACGTTTCAGACTGCCAAGTCCCCTGAGACCCCTGTCTGGCAACACCTCTTCATATATTAAAGACTCATATTCTTTTGTTCAATGGATTAACAACATAGAAATGAAAGAAGAAGATCTCATGGTTAGCTTCGATATTGTATCCCTGTATACCATGATCCCCATTGATGAAGCTATTGAAATCATGAGAAGCCTCACAGATAAAGAAACTGTGGATCTTTTGGAACTATGCTTGAAATCTTCTTACTTCAGTTTCAAAGGAAGAATTTATGAGCAAACTCATGGTGTGGCTATGGGTTCTCCCCTATCCCCCATAATTGCCAACATCTTTATGGAACATTTTGAACAAAGGGCTCTGAAGTCATTTCCATACACCCCTAAAGAATGGAAAAGGTTTGTAGACGACATACTTTCCAAGTGGAGTCATGGAAAAGAAAAACTTGACCTATTCCTCAATCACTTAAATAGCCTCTCTCAGCACATAAAATTCACCATTGAAATTGAAATCAACAACCAACTTCCCTTTCTTGATGTCCTTCTAACTAAAAAAGAAGGGTCTCTTGGCTTCCAAGTCTATAGAAAGAAAACTCATACGGAAAGATATTTACATGCAAACTCCCATCACCACCCTAAGCAGAAGATAGGCATCATTAGGACCTTAACTACGAGGGCAGTCAGAATCTCTGACCCTGACCATTTAAATGATGAACTCAACCATCTTCACAAAGTGTTTGAGCTAAATGGCTATAACAAAAACACCATCAAGAAAGCCATGCACCTATCCCTAAGCAAGATAAACAATAATTCTAAGGATCAAAATTTATCTACTGCTAAGGTCTCCCTTCCTTACATAAAAGGCACTACTGATAAAATAACTAAAGTTCTCAACAAACATAACATTAATGTAGCATTCACCCCTATTAACACAATCAGGCAACTATTCAACTCAGTTAAAGATCCCATAAACCCTAACCTTCAAAAAGGCGTGTATGTGATTCCTTGCTCACGTGGTAAAGAATACATAGGTGAAACAGGTAGGTCTCTTAGTATTAGAATTAAAGAACACACTGTTGACTTAAGAAGAGATAGAACCTCTAAATCAGCCTTAGCAGAACATGTCCATTCTTCCTCCCATTACATCTGCATGGAAGAAGCCAAACTCGTGAAAAAAGAGGAACACTGTCTTAAAAGGAAAATTAAAGAAGCCATTGAAATAGAAAAAAGGAAAAACAACTTTAACCGTGATGATGGTTTGAAACTTAGTAACACTTGGAAACCTTTAATTAAAACCCTAAAAAAACAATAAAACTCATCCATCAAATCTAAACATAAATTTGGAATTGATTCTTCACATCTGACATAAATCACATGGTGGTAAATTTAAACAAAAAAAATTAAAAAAAAAATTAACCCTAGAAATAATTCTATAAAAATATCTCTCCAATCTTATAAAATTGATTAATTAATTAAATTAATTAACAATGAATTAAAGAAAACTAATTAATAAATTAGGTTAACCTTTAATTAATTAATCCAAATAAAATAGTTTAGGGATCCATA
>APFE030893711.1:3085-24587 GCA_000404065.3 Pinus taeda | reverse complement strand
CATAGGCCTTTACTTATAACCCTCAATTTTGTCATGCATAGAGTTCCCATAGAAAACAATACTTACAACCAAAAGAACTTAATATTTGATAAAAATAAAAAGGACCTCTTTCTAAATGAATTAAAAACTAATTTACCTCCTTTATCTAGTATAGATAACATAGAAGACCTATATCATAATTTTACTACAACCCTCTCATATTCTATTAAAAAGTTCTCAATTGAAGTCTCAAACAATAAAAGAAATAGCAAAACCAATCCTTGGTATGACAAGGATTGTAAAAATGCGAGGAGAGCAATTAAGGAAGCTGTTGATGATTCTCTTAAAATGGACAAGATAAGAATATACAAAACCCTAATTAAAAGGAAAAAGAGGCAGTACATTCATCAAAGAAGGATATCTCTTACACCTCTCTAAGGTAGCTCCTAAGAAATTTTGGAGGCAGATTCTGACCAGGAAGACTAAGGATAATAATAAAATTGCTCTTCATGATTGGAATTCTTATCTTAAAAAGCTTTATGAATCTCCTAATGTCACGGACAATTTGGAAACCCTGCTCACAACGAAAGAAGTCTTCTCTTTAGAAGACATTAAGTTTGGGGTTAATCGCCTCGCGAATGGGAAAGCTAAGGACATTGAAGGTTACCAAGCTGAAATCTTAAAAATTGGAGGCCCTGTCCTCATCCCCCACATACACAAGCTTTTTAATCAAGCTGTTAAGCAAGGGTTCCCTAAACCTTGGACTGAGAGCCTCATTATCCCTATTTTTAAAAGTGGAGATACAAATAACCCCTCTAATTATTGAACAATTATGATTAGCCCTCTCTTAGCCAAATTATATGGTAGTATTCTGGAAAAAAAGTTAAGCATCTGGCTTGAAAGTAAAGGTAAGCGGGCTAAAGGCCAAGCAGGTTTCAGAAGGCATCACTCAACAACAGACCACCTTGTTACGCTAAGGATCATTGCGGAGGAATGTCGTAATGATAAATCCAATTTATTTTGCTGCTTTGTAGACTTTAGAAAGGCTTTCGATACGGTTCCTAAATATAACCTTTGGAATAGATTAGAAGAGCTAAAGGTTCCTCTCGAGTTGAGAGCTGCTGCTATAAGGTTATACGAGAATGTAATTTCCAAGCTAAAGAGCAATGAGGGGTGGTCAAAAGATATTAAGTGTAACATTAGACTTAAACAAGGTTGCCCCCTCTCCCCTACCCTATTTGGAATTTACATCGATAAGCTCGAAGGCTATTTAGAAGAAGCAGGATGTGATGGCACAATCTTAGCTAGGATAGTCATCATCCTTCTTCTCAATGCAGACGATATTGTTCTTTTCGCAAGGTGCCCATCTGATCTTGATAAGCAACTCAAGCTTCTTAAGGATTTCTGCTCTACCATGGGTATGACTGTCAACACAGACAAAACAAAAGATATGATTATCAAATCCAAGAAGGACACCTGCGTTAATTTTACGTATGACAATAATAACTTGGAGGAAGTGTATTCTTACAAGTACCTAGGAATTGATATCCATCACAAGCTCAACTGGAACCATAGCATTGAGAAAAAGATCAATGGGGGGTGGAAAGCTTATTTTGGTCTTGAAAATAATTGTAAAACAACAAACCTCGTAATGTGGGATAAAAAGAAGTTCCTCTTTGAAACTTTAGTCACTCCTGTTATCTTATATCGCTGTGAGGTTTGGGGTTGCGGCATCTCTAGAGAATCATGAAGAAATATTGAGCAAATCCAGAAGCGTTTTATAACTTATAACTTGAAAATTAATAGTAATACACCCTATCCTATTCTCCTTATAGAAGCGGGTCTTTCCCTTATTGAGAGCCTAGCTATGATTAGGTTTCTGCTGTACAAGCACAAATTCAATACCATAGACGATCATAAACTTCCTAAGCTAGCTTTAAATTCCAGCCAAAACCACTTAAGGCTCAATCGTGGGTGGCATAAAGACACAAGGGCGTGGTTAAACTATTGGAAGATCAACGAGAATGATGCATTGCAAAACATTAATAACATTAAAGATATTGTTACTTCTAAGTTCAAAGAAAAAATGTGGTGTGAGAAAGATTTAGCGGCTAAAAGAAAATTAAGCTATTATAAGAAGGTCATCAACCCCACCCTAGAAGATCAAAAGTATCTCTCTATTTTAACTAGCTCAAAGAAGAAAATTAATATAACAAAGATTAGAACGAATTCTCATGAGCTCCATAGTGAAACAGGTCGTTGGGCAGTTCCTAAAACACCATGGATGGAAAGGATCTACCATATATGTGAGAATAGGAACATCGAGGATGAAAACCACTTCTTCATAGAGTGCCCTGCGTACAACCACATTAGATCTCAGTTTCAAATCTTTGTTACAATACTGACCTTCCTAGCCTTTTACAATGTCAAAATTATAGTGAGCTTGGGAGGCTTCTCTCCGAGCTTTTTGAGCATAGGAATAAAATCCTAAATCAAAATAAATAATTGGTTTCTTTAGGTCCAATAGACCAAGTTTGGTCTTAGCGGATGTTAACCACCATCATCATCATCATCAAATATTGTTATTATAATTGTGTAAAATTTGGTAGAATTTAAATAAATTATGAAATAATGTTTAACTTTCATTATTATATATATATTTTCCCAAATTAAATTAAATCTAGACTGAGTCAACTTTAATATTAAATAAAACAACTATTTACCTATATATAAAATATGTAGATAAAACAACTATTTACCTATATATAAAATATGGAGTTGTCTATAGTGCGACTTTTTGGACTTTTTGGTGCCAGAATCAAGAAAAATTTGAGGTGAAATTTTGATTTGTGTTATTTAAACTTGTTTTTTGACTCTATATATGGATTCAACGCCATGAAAAACCCCTAAGGCACTTGGATTGTGTAAGGGTTACCCATCAAACTTGTGATTTCAATAAACTCCCATCAGATTTTAGAGAAATTAGACCAGAAAGAAAAAGCTTCCAAAAAATCACACTAAAAACAACTCGATAAAATATTTTCACCAAAATAATACAAAACTCAATAACACCAAGATATTTCATAAAAATTATTAAATAAAACAACCAATTACCCAACTAAAGTATTTTTACCAAAATGATACAAAATGGAATAAAACCAAAATACTCTATAAAACTCCAATCACAAATAAATCCTTCCCAAAACCCGCCCCCAACCATTTGATTTTATAAAATTCCACTCACAAATAAATCCTTCCCAAAACCACCTTGACCAATAGATTTTCAGAACCAAACGCATATAAATTTAAATAAATAAATAAACAAATTATACTTACATTACATTGAAAGTCGTATATTAATTTAATAAAAAATAAACAAATTGCACTTACAATATTACACTCAAACCTAACAACATGTGGAGATAGACACTGAGCACCAGTAGTCGTAGGTCCTTCACCAAAATGCAAGACCAACGCATTGGAGACGTACGTGGGGAAATGACAAGGTAATCGCTACTGATTGGACGGACCGACATCAGTAGAAAAGAGGAAAGTGGTTGTTGGCATTAGGTGGGCCTCCGAAAAATTAGCCTTGCTTTTCGATCCAACGGGCAGTGCTTTCTCCAATGCCTCAGGAAAGCCGGGCAACCATCGGATGAGGAATCTTTGTACGCGCTTTTCTCGATGACGACATTGACAAGGGAACTTCTCTATGATTTATTCTCGCGTTTTTATTAATTTATCACGCGGTTCAGCGCCTTCCTGGTGGATGCACTCCAGGAATTGGATTGGAATCGACTGGATTGGAATGGAACGGATTTGACTGCCTGTGCTTCCTCGCCATTGACCATGTCTGGAGTCTGAAGGGGAGCCGTATCTGAGGGGGTAGATAAGCCTTATTTGAGGTGAAAGAGGGCTCAAAAGTTCGAAGTTGAATTTCTGTGCTCTGTTTTTGTTGAGTGTTTGAGGAAGATTTGGTGGGTATTTGATTGTTTTGCTTGGTATTTGATTGTTTTGTTGGGATGCCGACGAGATACTGGTGTCATCACTGCCGAAGGTCTGTGAGATTGGAGAGAAGTGGACGCATGGAATGCCCGATCTGTGATGGAGATTTTCTAGAGGAAATGGGTGGGGGTTTTGAAGAACGATTCCGCCATCCAAGATGGATGGCCATGGGGGGTGGGGGCGATGAGAGCGTTGCTGCATTTTACGAGAACTTCGAGATGGACGGGGGAATGGGCATGAGTCGTGGGATGATGATGCCGCCCAGGGTGCATAGACGGCGAAGGCCTGACCATCATCATCATCATCACCATCATCACATGCAGATGGTGGAAGCTGTGCATGCCTTGATGAGCCATCTGCACAGGCCGCGTGATGCGGAATCATCCCGCAGGAGGATACAGCAGCTCCGCGAGCGGATCCCGCCGCCTATGATGACCTCGTCTGATCATATGCTTTTGTTGCGCGGACCTGTGGATGGTGGTGTTGAGCTTTTCATCCCGCGGAACCGTGCGTCGTATACGCTGGATGAGTTTATGGAGCACCTGAGTCAGCAGTTTCCTGACGGTGGCAGGTGCGGGCCTCCGCCTGCCTCCAGGAGCGCCGTTGACGCGATGCCAACGGTGAAGATTGCGGAGAAGCATCTGTGTATTGAGTCACACTGCGCTGTCTGTACCGATGAGTTCGAAATCGGGGGGGAGGCGAGGGAGATGCCGTGTAAACACATCTACCATGCCGATTGCATTCTTCCGTGGCTGGCTCAGCACAATTCGTGCCCTATTTGTCGACATGAGATGCCTACTGATGACGAGGTAAGGGTTAGGGTTAGGGTTGATCCGTATTCTTTGCTTTTTTTTTTGCTCTCTGTCTTTCTTTTTAAAAATGATTCCTCAATATAGTAGTGGCGAGCATACACCGCCTATCAAGAGGTTGGGGGTTCTCAGGGCAGATCAATGCCCCGATCGCCTCCTTGTTACCAGTGCGTTGGTCATTTCTTGTGGAGATGGAACCCTGGTGGGAGCTGGGGGCTAGAACAGGTCCTCACTTGCACCAACCCAGCTTGCCAACAGCGTGTAATTGGATTAATGTCCCCGGTATCCCCTTGTGGGTAGTATGTGCCCATTTCTTGTGAGAATTGAACCCTGGTTGGGGCGATTTTCACTGACCCGGCTTGCGTCCTGATTGATTAGGAATTTACTGGATTGATCTTGAAGTATTGCTTAAATGAGATGTCCTTTTATACATTTGATTATTTAGATGCAGAGTGGGGATTATTAAGAATAAAAAAGTACATGACGCAGTTTAGAGATTTTCTGATTTCGCTAAATTTATGCCTTATTCTCGTCCTGGACTTTACTAGATTAATCCTGCACTTTAAAGTATTGATCACATAAGATGCCAGAGACAGCCAAAAGCCAAAGCTGAAGGCACCATTTAATCATTTTCTGATTTCTCCAAGTTCAGGTTTGACTTTAATGGATTGCACTTGAAGTGTCGATCGCATGAGAGGCTCTTTTACCGGTTTGATTTTTTCAATGCACTGTAGAAATAACCGGTTTGATTTTTCCAATGCACTGTAGAAATTATTAGTACAGAAAAAGCCAAAATCAAAAGCCCATGACACTGTCTAGTTATTTTCTGATTTTTCCAAATTCAGATTTTACTTTAATGGATTGACCTTGAAGTATTGATAGCATGAGAGGCCCTTTTACAGCTTCGATTTTCTAAGTGCACAATAGAGGTTATGAGAACAGAACTAAGGAAATTTAAAAGCAAAAGTTCAGTATGCAATTTAGTTTTTTTCTCATTTCTCCAAATTAATGTCTTCTTGTTTGTATTCGACTTTTTTGCTGGATTGACCTTGAAGTATTGTTTACATGAGAGACCTTTTACAGCATTTATTTTCGAAATGCAAATTTGCTGCCTAGCTGCTGGTGTTTGGTTGGGGCTATAATAGCGCCCCTCTTTCACTGATCTGGCTCACCTTCACTGGATTGACTTTGAAGTATCCCTTTCATAGATGCAAAGTAGAGAATGGAATGGAGCCGAGGAAAACCAGAAGCAAAAGCTCATGAGATGGTCTAGTTTTTTTTTTGGTTTCTCGAAATTCATTTTTTTTTCATTTTTGTACTCTACTTTATTGGATTGATCTGGAAGTATTGATCACATGAGAGGCCCTTTCACTGCTTTGATTTTCCAGATGCATAGTAGAGATTATTCGAAGAGAGCTATGAGAATGCAAAAGCAAAATCGTATGACATGGTCTAGTTATTTTCATATTTCTCCAACTCTCCAATGGTCTCTGGGTGGATCAAAGCCCCTATTGTTCCCTTGTGGGTAGTGTGCCAGCCACTTCTTGTAAGGAACCCCGGGGGTAGTGTGCCAGACACTTCTTGTCAGGAATCCCTTGTGGCTAGTGCATCAGCCACTTCTTCATTCTTGTGCTAGAATTTACTGGATTGACCTTGAAGTATTGATCACATGAGAGGCCCTTTCACACCTTTGTTTTTTCAAAATGCACAGTTGAGAGTAGAGCACATAAGATAGTAAGATGATAATTTTTTTAGTGCCCAACAAATTACCACAAAAGTAGGTCAATGGGACTAAAAGTATTGATCACAGAAGAGACCCTTTTACAGATTTTATTTTCTTGATGCATGGTAGAGATTATTAGAACAGAGCTAAAAAAGGCCAAAGATAAGTCTGGGGTTCAATTTAGTTATTTTCTGAATTCTCCAAAGTCATGTCTTTATTCCTTGTAACCACATCTTAGATCTTTGCTATTGATGTTAACTTAGTTTTGGGGAGCTACTCTTGCACTCCCAATTTATATTATACAGATTGTACTTGAACACTCAGTCTTGGCCACTCCCGTTAGGATATCATCATCTGCCAGTGCATTGTTTCCTTTGGTCACTCCCTGGAAGATATCATCCACCAGTGCATTGGCCCCTGCACAGTTATGAATGACTGATGGGGAGCCTGAATTGCAGTCACCCCACACATCCTTGGTAGCTAACTCTTTTCAGTTCCAATACAAGCTCCAGCACCAGCAAGCCATGACATCCTCTCCTTTGTTTGCATTGAAACTCTTTTTCACTGGCACCTTGTTTTATTTTATATTATTCCAAGAAAAACCTTGTGGGGAAATGCAAAGGATGCTTTCCCAGACTCATGGATGGCATTCCCAGTAAGCTTGTTGGTGTAGACTAGTGTGCCTAACCTTAGGGGGTTTTGATCCAGACACATGCTGACACGACGTGCCAATATGCTCAACATTAGCGACAACCAGTTGAGCTAACACCTTGGGCTACTTGCACCTTCTTTTAAATCTTCTCTTGACTAGATATTTAGCTTTTATCTAGACACATAGTTCTTTGTCTTTTCTGCTTTCAGTATTGATCTAAGAGTTTTCACCTAATTGTATTTAAGTTGGATGTACTCTTTTAGTCCTATTGACCTATTTTTTGTGGTCATTTGTTGGAGATTATTAAAATTATCTAATCTTATATTTTCTCAATTTTTCTAACAGAGTTATGACCGGCAGAGCACAAGATCCCCAACAGAGCAGGAGTCATCAACATCCCAGTCCCAGGAACCCTCAGCTTCCCAATCCCATGTCGGGTTGACTATATGGGGGCTCCCCGGCGGGGGGTATGCAGTTGGCAGATTCTCGACACCTCCCCCTGTTGGCAGGAGTTCTTCTTCTTCTTCTATGATTTTCAACAGAGGGCCTGGTGGCTCAGATTCAGGTAATAATACAAGTGGAGAAAGCCAAGGTAGGCGCAATCCATTCTCCTTTCTCTGGCCATTCCGCTCATCCAATTCGAGCCAAGAAGGCGCTTCCACTTCTACAAATGACCATCATGCCAGAAGATGGTTTGGTTAGAAGATTGCTGTGTTACCAGAAACTTGACCAGGAGATCCATTTCTTATGCCATTCCAATGCTTGTTCTCATTTCCATTCCATCTCGACACTACATGAGTAGATTTATGTGTTGGTTCACTTTTGATTCCTTCAAAACCCTCTAGCCTCATTTGCCATTCAGTTTTTGGTTTCTGGTAGCATACCTTTAATGGAGACCTGCAGGTGCTCAACTGTGCATTGAAATAAAACCCTTGATAATAAGGGCATTTGCAAGTTTACATTTATAATTATCTTCATTTTGCAACCCACAATTATAGTCGGCTGGTTGCAACCAGTCTGTATGTTCATCTGGGCTTCCCACTGCTGGCATGTTTACAGAAGCTGTAATTGTAACCTTTGTGCTTTTTGCAAGAGCTTTTTGGGCTCTTCCAGACTCAGTTTAGTCTGTTCATTTTGTCAATCATATGATGAATGCCATGGATACATCAAGCCCAACTTTGGATTTAGTGTGGTGGTTCTCTGGGATTACTCTGAGGCAGCCATGGACTCTTCCTAGCTTGACTATTTCGGATTACCCTATTGGGCTGCTTTTATATTCACCTATGTAAATAAACCTTTAGATTTTCTTTTTGGGACCATTTAATGGCAGTAATTGTAGTGTTGCCAACCTTTGTACCCTTGTACCATGGTCTTTGACTTCTTCACTGTCAAAGATGGTATACAGGTCTTTTCAAAGCTGCAATTTTCACAAGGCTTGCATTTTCTGCAAGTACACTCAAATTTTATATGAAATTTAAATATTCTATCCAGATGTCTTATATTGATAGAATTTTCCAAGCATTTTTTGGAGATGACATATAAGAACACGCCTGTTCATTTGAGCTCTACAAGTGTCAAATGTGACGAGTTCCACCTGAAGAAAATTGCTTGTATTTTTTGAAGTATGTATGCACATTTATTGCCTTCTTTACTCTGGTGGGTTTGGTCATTAAACAATCTAGTTAGATGCTTTTATGTCATATTATATTACAACGTTACCTGGTTATATAATTTGTACATGAATGATAGCATATCGTGGTTTACGCAAATTGCAATCCAATTAGTAGTTGACAGTTGCTGGGTTGTTTTTTAATTTATTAGTTTCTGTTGAGGGATGGAAGTTCTACAAGGTTTGAAGAATACAAGTAAGCTTTTACACAGTGGCTGCATTATACCTGCCTCCTGAATTCTGTGTACGTGCATCTGTATCAATGCATTGCAAATCTTTGAAGGTGTATCTTATTTGCTTCTTGCTTGTTCTTCTATTTATCTGTTCTCTGTCAAGGGATGGATTTAAATTTTACAAGGTTTTATGAATATAAATAAACTTTTGCATAGTAGTTGCATTAAACCTGCCTCCCGAATTGTGTCTAGACTCTACATTCATCTATATTAATGCATTGCATATCTTTGAAGGTGTATCTTATTTTGGTGCTACAATTTTCTTGTAGGGGAGGTAAGTTATTGCAATATTTCCTGCATTCCCATACATTGTCCCCACTTTTGGGTTGTGAACATAGGTCAATCATCTTGAAGCAGCTTGTGTTAGCATATATTTCAGATAAAGTTTTAAAATTGCCAGTACCTGTGCATTTATCAAGATAAGATAGATTATTCCATCTTGAATTTCTTGGTTATCTAAAGTAAATGGACATTTCCATTTACTGTTCGTGTTTTGTTGTAGTTTTATGTGGTTTTGGTCCCTAATATTTGTTGTAGTTTTGAGCAAACTTTTGTTGTCTTTACAATTCAGATTTAATCTGGATATTTTGGTCATGGAGTAATGAGGATAAAAACATCTTTACAACAAAATTAAGAGGAAAGCATTATGTGATACAAAATTTTCCGACTCAAATAAGATATAAATGAGCAGGGCAGGAAAACATGTCTGGCTTTCTGATTCATCTGGTTCAATTTCATTAGAAGTTGAACTGATTTTTCCTTAAGTCATACACCATTGCAAATTTGCAACACTTGAACCTCTACTTCTAGCTTTTCCTTTTCTAGTAATCATTGGAACTAATGGACATTATCCTATCTTTGCATTAAATTTTTTTGATCTGGAGAATAATTGCAATCATTTGAACATTGCAACCTTGTCTAGTAATAATCGGAGGCAATAGACAGATTATCCTATCTTTATGTTAAAATTTATTGAGCTAGAGAATACTTGCGCAATTATTTGAACATTGCAACAATTTCATGGGGTATCCTTGGCTTAAAGAATTGCATAGCTAGTTCCATGTAGCAGAAGAATTACATGAAACATCACTCTAGTTAATTAGCAACTGAGAGACTGAAATATCACTCTGATTGTCATGGCCTTACCTCCTTGGTGCTGAGTGCATGGCCTAGTCTAGGCTAGGATTTGTGTATCGAATTATTGGGATAAAAAAATGATATGAACCCTGCCAACAGAAAAAATTGTGTTCCTTGCGGTAACCGCAACATCTGATTTTGCATTTTCCCCATTAAAAATTAATGAGCCGTTATGTAATCATTAGTCTTTGCAGCAAAGGTATGGATTTGAGAAAATTTTCATTCTTCTTAATTTTTTCCTATTCTGATGCCCCATATTAATATTATATTATTTGCATGGAGCTCAAACTCGTTACTATACACGGGAACTGAAGCAATTTTATTGGGGCTATACCTTTTTTAAGCTATATTGAATAACCGGCTGTGAATAAATAATAACGTATAATACCATATGTTATATCGAAAATTTGCATATATGCTAAAAATGATTTTCATCCAGTGTATATCCTTTTGCGTTTTAAATTTTAATCATTGAGATTTTAAATTTTATATGCATGCATATTAATTTTACTTGTCATTCTGCACTGGGATGAAATTTGTTTAAAGATAAGACATGATGAGATGGAAAAAGTATTTCTAAAATCTAGAACTGATTTGCTCCAATATAACCAACGAGATGTTTAATCCCTTCCGTTTTCGGAAATATCAAGATCGTAGTTGTAAACGGACATTTGAACGAAATTAGAGTACTAGAATATTTGGATTGAGTGGATATCTTCGTAAGTCTTCACTGTCACGTGTGGATTGCCGTTTACAATATAGATCAATCAGATCTGTCTGGCCAAACCCAAGAGGCTCTTAAAAATCATTCGTGTCCTTCATTTGTTGAGAAGTTGTTGTCGTTGGAGAATCAACTTCAATACCCCCACAACTTGCACAAACTATATAATTGATATATATGACAGAATGGTGCATTTTCTACTTTTAACAGACTAATTCTTTATTAGCTTGATGGTAAATACACCAAATGGGTTCTCTCTGTGATTTATTCACAAAGGATTCTTTAGATCATGTACACTAGGCTGAGTACACTGGGCTGAGTTGTAGATATATTGACAAGATTAGTTTAGCTGTTTGGAGTTAATTCATTGAATACCTAAACCAGACATGATGTACAACGTTCTCATAGTAGCCAATCCTGGGTGTATTAAAATCCTTTTGGATTAATTACCCATTACGCTGTAATGGCTAACCATAACTCACAAAATCTAGGCCAATTAGAGATTTCAACCCATTATTGTTTATAGGGCTTAGAACATAGACATAATTGGGTTTGGGTCTCAAGGAGTATGCTCTTTCCAAATTGTGTAGGATGTCATTATTTTGTGATGTTATAACATACCAATGTTTTACAAAGTTGTTATTGGTGATTACCAATGTTTCCTTTGCATGTGCGCAAATTCCACTTGCATGCATCCATGTTATGGTGAGGGTTTCATAAACATATGAAATCTACATCCATATAGGGTATGACACTATATTGTGATCCCACAACAAATCCATGTTTTAGAAATTTGTTATTCATGCTTGCTTATCTTCCCCTTACACATTGACATGCCACTTGCATGCTTCCATGTTATTGTATGCATCCAACAAACTTATGTAAGTTCTTGTTGAAATGTCTAATCCAAATCACTTGCATGCTTCCATGTTATAGTGAGGATCCTATGAACATATAAGATCTCCCCACATGGAAGGAAAATGTGTTCAAACTTGATGGTGATATATGCCGTTCTTTGTGGAAAACATCTCGTGAAATTGAGATGGTGCAATTCCATACTTTTCATACTCTAAGCAAATGAGACTTCAAACTTTCTGCTCTTCAGAATCAATGCAAATGAGGAATGAGGCTTCATGTTTGATGTGTCCACACTGAATGAACCTTTGCAATTTAAAGTGTATGCTCATACCTTAACATCACTCATTCAATCTTATCCACAATTATTTTATATTTTTCCTATTTCTTTTTATACAACTTTTGAACATTAATTCACATGCTTTGATGTCAATTTTTTACATATTGTCATGGGATAACTGGGACTGAAGTGCCCTTGCCTGTTGGTGTATTGTTTTGGTAGAAATCCATTAGGAAATTGAGATCCTACAATCAAATCACTTCAAAATCACAATCTCAGTGATTGAAAACTGTTATCATAGGGTTTTTGGGTTTTTGAGTTGACCTAGGGCCTCATAAATGCAAGTTGAGCAATGGATTTAGTGATTTCAGTGATTGATCATTTGTTTGATTTTGGGAGAGGTCATTGGGAATGGGGTAGTTTGTGTGTCAATTGTCATGCTACTTGAATATTCATCATTGTACTGGATTGATCTAATACATGGCTTTAGGTTAATTACTTGAAGTTTCATCATTGTAGTAGATTGATGTAGTCTGTATTTTGGTTAAAGATTCATATCAACCTCAATTTTTGAGTATATTCTCATCATTTTCATTTGATATGTTTTTTTTAGGAACATAAATAAGATTTACCTTATTTTTGCCAAGATTTTAAAATCCTATGTCGATCAAAATTTACCTAAATCTCACACCCGCTTCTCATATTTTGGCAATAACAATTCATATAACTTTAGTCCTTAGATGTTTTTTAGTGTAAGATGAAGCTAGCATGATGTCCTATCCCATGCCCATATATGTATAGCCATTCGCATAAATCATGGTTGATTTTGGCCAATCCTTTAAAATTTATGGTTTCCATTTAGAAGGCATTGGCATAGTTTTGCATGTTAGATTTGAAATTCCGCCTATGTTCTTTTGTCTATCAAAGGATTTGCTATTATTTGTGCAAATTCAAGATACAACTCTTGAGAGTTCACTAGTCCACTCAAGGAAATTAGGTTAGTGACAATGAGTTTCTTTATGATTTCCTTAACCTCATTGTTGTGGATTTATTTGCTATAGAGTTTAATGACCCATCAGACATGCTCATTAGGTACTTATGGTTTTAGCCCTTTATTATCTTATCATGGATGGGTTCCATAAGGTGTCATCCCTAGCTACTTTTGGGAGAGGCTTGTCTTATCGTCAACCCTCTATTATTGTGAGCTTCCCTATCAAGTAATCACCCAACTTGGCTTTTCCGGATATGTTTTATCGAAAAAGTCTTTGTAATGGGAGTGATATCCCCATTTAGTGGACACTCCCATAAATGTGGGCATCTCAATGCCACTAACTCCGTAATGATTCAATTGAATTTTTTTTTAACAGACCCCAACCTTTATTGTGTGGGTTAGTCTTACTATTGATCATCCAAGTGTCATTTTAATGTCTTTCAAGCAATTTCTAGTGGCTCCCTAGTGGCTAACAATTTGGATTAATTTATAAACTTATCAAATGCCAATATAAACTCCCATTTTGCTTAAACTATTAGCAATAAACTCTCACTTTGCTTGTACCCAATCTTGGGTATGTTTTCTGGGTTTTGGGATTTCAAGGTTTGTACATTTTGATAGTTATCTTGAGGCTTAAATTTCCTACATTAATCACTATAATGCAAAAAATAAGGCTATGAAGTGATGTAATGACGACATTTGAATTTCGACTTTCTCATTGTTAAAGATGAGATCATATAAAAGTTGCATGTAATCCTTTCTGAGGTGACATTTATTAAAATGTAATTTATCAAAAGAATTTTGAAATGAACTCTTAGTGATAAACTCTTACTTTGCTTGTACTCAAGTTTGGGTATGTCTTCTAGGTTTTCATACTTAAGTTTGGGTATGTCTAGCTTTTGAGGTTTCAAGGTTTTGTGTATTATGATAATTATATCGGGGGTTAAAATTCTTATATTAATCACTATAATGCGACATTAAGACTATGAATGATATGAATTATGATATTTGAATTTTATATTAAATTTCTCATTGCTAAAGATAAATGTCATCAAATTTGCTAGTAGTACTTTTCAAGGTGACATTTATTATAATATAATTTACAAAAGAAATGTTGCAAAACACGAGTTTGTTATAAAATTTGTGGCAATTTAAGATGGAAATAATGAGATGAATTTTGAACATATCTGTAATTGATAATGCCAAAATTTTCTATAATTTTAATTCTGAAATTAATAATATGTGTAATGATAATTAATATTTAGGTAATGATATGTTCATGACATCTGTACACCTCATACATGACATGGATGACAATGATATTCCCAGTGCAATGTTATAATAACTTGATTTGAGATGATAGTGATGCCCATGATGCTTTGGGTGATGCCTTTTCCAATAGAATTTATGAGCTTGTTTAAGATGAAAATTTCCACCATTTTTGCATGGTGTAGAGGCATTGAACATAAAAAATTACAAAAACATTTGAGACATATATTAACACCTTAATTACACATTTTTTTAAGAGCATATAAACAAATGTTGGAATTTAACATCCCACTTTGTATTTTAGAAAAAAAATCCATACGGTGGCTCACAACTTTCATTGCATTTTATTGGATAATCTATAAATAGTTATGTAAATCAAATGTTATGTGTAATTATATATGCTTTTCCCAATGAAAAATCCATAGTTTTTTGTTTCATAGATTAATGTTAAAGTTACATTTTACAAGTGCTATTTGATAAGGTAAAACATGTTAAACTTATGCTTATACTAAGAGTGGGGGTGGGGATGTGAATGGATATAACATCATTTTTTCATTTTAAATCAGCTTTCATCCATCATTCATTAACTTCAATGCATTAAACACATGTAAACTCAAATCATAGTACATGAAGTTTAATATGGAAACCTTTGCAGGAGAAAACCACAAAACACTTATCTTTATAAATGTCTATAGGCACAAACTTACTAGAGACACCAATCTTCTTCGTGGAGCACCAACTCAACAAGATAGATACCAACTCCTTGCCTAAGCACCAACTTAGCAGGTTTTATATGTTGGAAATACTACGGCGTGGAAGGGGGGGAGGCGACGGTAAGGGCACTGGGTGGGTGTGTGAATCAATGTTTCTTTTACAATTGTTACTTTTATGCTAGTTAAGATCTCTTAGATAAAATATGTTGGAAATACTAAGAGGGAGAGTGAATCAACGTTTCTCTTACAATTGTTACTTTTATGCTATTAGATAAAATAAAAAAATAACAATAACAAAATAAATACTTTTATTACAAGAATTAATAAGGAATTCAATACTCTTTACAATGAAGTGCAATAATAAATTAGGGCTCCAACCTTAGATGAAGACTCCAATCTTCAAAAAACTAGGCTACAACCTATACTCTTCCAAGCACTAGCTTGGACTTTACGAGGCTCCAACTCTATCTTCCCCAAGGCTCCAACCTTTCTATTGGCACAATGTCCAACCTGTTCTTCTTTTAGGGCTTCAACCCAATCCACTTGAATAGGCTCCAACCTAATCTTCTTGAGGACTCTATCCTATGGGGCTCCAACCCTATGCTTCAATTCTATAAGTTCAATGGTTCTTCAAGGCTTCTTCAATGCTTTCTGCAACAAGCCTTGACAATATCTTCAAGTTTGCTTTCAACTATGTCCTCACTTAGCTCATCAATAACAACTTTGGAGTCTTCAAAGCTCTTCATGAAACCCAAACAAACTCCTTCAATGTCACAAAAAACTACTTCAATGTCACTCCATGAGAGCCTTCAACATTGCATTAGGTTCTCCACTAATGCCTCCAAGACTAGCTTCTGCAAATAGACCTTCAACAATGCAAGCTATCTTAAATTAGATGTCCTCAACATAGTTGCATTTTTCTGTTGCACAGGTTCTTTAAGATGATCCAACAAGAGTGCTCCAAGAAAACACCCAATCTGCTTCGAAGTGACTTCAAGGGTGCGAGACAATATCACCAAGTTCTGTCCAAAGATTTAACAATGTCTCCAATTCTTCTATCAAGAATTACAACATCTTCAATTAGATGCCCTCAACATAGTTGCATTGCTGTTGCACAGGTTCTTCAAGATGATCCAACAAGATTGCTCCAAGAACAACACCCAATTTGCTTCGAAGTGACTTCAAGAGTGCTAGACAATATCACCAAGTTCTGTCCAAAGATTTAACAATGTCTCCAATTCTTCTATCAAGAATTACAACACCTGGTTTAATTCTGTTTCGATATTGTCCCTCAGACAAGGTCTACAAAATGTCTTTGTTTCAAGGTCTCATCACTGTTCTCTAAATCTGAGGACTTCAACAACTGTGCAGACAACTATGCTGCCACTTCATGTCAAAAACGATGCCAGCACAAATGTAAGAACTGTCATCACAGGTCCAAACTTCTTGTGAGTTTTGCCCACAGATATGACGGTATAAGAATGTTTACTAGATTTCGATTTATTATTTTTAATCTAATCTCATGAGCTAACATGTCTGAGGTCTCTTTAAAAGCAGGTTTGAGATCACTGTTCAAGTCTACTGCAATGCTTCGAGGAGTGGTTATAGAGCAGCTCCAAGTTTTTTTTTGGGTACAGGTTCGTAGTTCTGGTCTTCTTGCAAGTCCGATTTATGGTCTTTGTCCACTAGTCTGAGTTCTTATCAATAATCCGAGCTCCTTTCTTAAACTGGTCTAAACTTCCCTTTTTTTTTTGTCTACAATTAGGACACCGAAAGCACAGAGGTAATAATATATTTTTTCAACCCCAAGACAAGAAAATAATCTTCAGAATAAATTGTCCTTTTTTATTCTTCTTTCTCCTTGTTATCTCGGACCTCTTATCTGCTTGATCTCCTCTTCTTCACTGAGCTCACTTCCAAAATCAGGAGACGAGTTTTTTATTTGTATTAATTTAATCCGTAATGAACAGTGATGACGATGGGCCGACTTGATTTTTGAGGTTCGACCTCCTGTAGATCTTCTCGAGAAAACAACTCAAGAATGCCTTCAAACGTTTTTCGAAAAAACTCGGAAACCCTTTCTCTTCTCATGCGTTGTGGATAAAAAAATGCCAATAATAATTTTCGTCATTGTAACAGTGGCATCACGAACTGTAGGGCTAATTCTATCACCAATTGCTTCAAGTTAATCTTGGTTGGTTCATTATTTGTACTTCTTGTTATTTTTTCCTGGTCTTGTTGTAAGCCGCAATGCATGTAGAGATTTCTACATGCTTGACCATTTCGATTTATATTTCTCACGAGGAAATATTTATGCCAGTGTTGACATCATATTTGCAACAGATGCATCGACAGATGTTTGGATTGAAAAAGAGGTGAGCAGTCTAGATACATGTCACATTCTTTGAAGTGATATAACATGTGTTCCATGCTAAAAACTATGTTAAATGGAATTAATTAGGTAACATTCCTAGAATGAAATATTCTCTTTAGATTAATTTTGCAACAGATGCATCGGCAGATGCTTGGATTGAAAAAGAGGTTAGCAGTCTAGATACATGTCACATTCTTTGAAGTGATATAACATGTGTTCCATGCTAAAAACTATGTTAAATGGAATTAATTAGGTAACATTCTTAGAATGAAATATTCTCTTTAGATTAATTTTGTAAGGGCCGAAAGAATTGTATTTTTAATTTGTATTCTACAACTTCAAATTTTCTATTATCACGTTCTTAGGGCCAGGTCTTTAATTTGCATATGTATTAGGGCATTCTAGGGTTTCCTTGATTGAATCATGCCAGGTCATATGTTTAGGGTTAATCTTGCTAAGGTTCATTAATGTGGATGAAGGTTATCTTCATAAGCAAGACATAAGTTAGGGTTTGGAGGTGTTCATGTATTTAGTATTTAGGGATTGCTCATCTAGGATTTGTACAACATCTAGGTTTAGAGTTTGCTTCTAGGGTAGGTTTTATCAACAACCAATTCTATATTAGGCTAGGGCTTTCAAATAATTAGGGCTTACCCATCTTCAATAATGCTATATTGACATCAATGACAACTTTAATCAACATTATATAGGCACCAACCTAAGGTTTTTCATACACAAAGTACTTCTGACTTCACTTGCACACTTAATACTTCATGCATTTCATAGCATCATCATAGCCTTAAATATCATGTTCCAATGCCTCTCTTTGCTTCATACCCTAGACAACTTCAAACCCTAGTTGGATTTAGCCTTCATGCCCTAGCAAACCTATAGTATCATCCCCTAATATATATTTCTAGACTAGTTCACTTAACATCATCACAACCCCAAAACAACACAATTCACATCATTGTAGACATTAATCCTTCATAGTGTACCCTTAACGCTGAGAGAACTCCTTAAACTCCTCTTGCACACCTTTAAACCCCAAGAATAGTCTTCATCTCCTCTTGTGCACCTCAAATCTCTTTTGCACACTTTTACTTGATCTTCTTGTTTGGATACACTTCAAATGCACTCATCTATAATTTATTTATATTGTTTCTGTTTTCAATTAGGGGGTTGATTTGTAAAATATGACTGAATCGACTTGTACTATTTGACTCGATTGACTTGACATAGTCTCATATAGTTAGAGGGAGTGCCATATGCCATTGGGAAGGTTTTAGAATAAGATTTTCAACCATATATCCTATGCTCCCATTTGAGCTATATATTTAGAGTAAAAAGACCTTCAAAAATATGTGTAACACCCCTTCCCAGCCCCTTGTATCTTCCAAGTTGAGTGATAGGTGTTACATAAGCCTAATTTGACTTCCAAGGTCTCCTTAAGGAAATGTGGTTACATTTTTTTCTTGATTTTCAACTTTGTCAAAACTCAGAATAAACTACGCCGTCATGTTCAACTTGTCAAGATTTTTCAAGTGTTACAAATTTTATCTCAATTCGACCTCTTGATCAAAAGTTATGGTCATTTGATTTTTTTTCCCTTTTTACCTTGCCATGCCAGCAAGGTGGCCATGTGTCTCTCATTGGTTGGGCCACATGTCTTTAACTTGTTAGCATTGAAATATATTGTTGTATGCCACATCCTTTGGACCCTGCAACATCATCTTGCCCTTCTCTCTCAAGCAAATAGTTGTAGCGTAAAAACCCCTTGAGGTCCCAAGACCTCGAGAACCAAGACACTATTGTTAGTTGTCGGGAATTTTATTGTCACCCTCGATTGTTAATCTTAGCCCCTTTGTTACCTCGTCACCACAATCCCATTTTGTCAATTGTTGGCTCTGCTTTCCGTCTTGTCCTTCGTTACTCTAGGCCTTCCTTGGGATGCACACGATGCGTGTCCTTCCAATTTTTTTCGTGATTATTGACATACATAACATATAAGTATATATTGTGTTAATAGGATGCACACAACAACCTTATATATAGGTCCACCTCTCCAGAGCTTTATATATATATATATATATACCTTTGATTCTTGGCCACACGACTCTATCCCTCTTGAGATTATATCATTTGAGGCCTAAAATGGGCCTCTTAAGGAATGTTATAAAATAATAGTGGAAACCATAATATAAGATTATATTACATCATCAAATTTTAGAGGGAAAAAAGAAAAAACTATTTTTTCAACTTGTATTTTCAACTTATCTCCATATGATTTTATTCAATTTTCAAGAGGCAGCACTCGCTGGATGCAAAATTTAATTCCTTATCCAAGGAGTAACCATGTTGCATACTTTCGATAGAACTTGCTACACGAAAAATGAGAATTACATGAAAAGTGTGATTACAATCATAGTTTTCAGGCATTTCTCCTTTTTCGTGTAGCAGGGTCCATCGAAAGTATGAAACATGTGTACTTTTTGGATGATAAATTAAAATATATATCCAACGAGTGCTCTTGCTTGAAATTTGAGTAAAACCATAGGGAGATAAGTTGAAAATACGAATTAAAAAAAACATTTTTTAATTATTTATTTATTTTTTAATATTTTTACTCCAAAAATGGTGAATCATCCCCCATGGTTGACATCATCATCTAAATCCTATTGGTTCTTATAAAGTTGATTTTGGTTGTACATTTTTGTTTGAGGCCCATTTTAGATTTCAAAATTTCTCTAATATATATATATATATTATATATATATATGCGCATATACAAGATTCCCACAACACAGTCATATATGGCAATCACTTCTTATATATATATATTCAACAACACCCTTGACAATTGGCATACATATATATTTGTAGTGGTTATGTTTTTGTTATGATCCCTCTTGAGCTTTTGCTAGAATGAGTATATGGATAGACATATGTTGAGGGTTCTTTCTCGATACGTAAAGGGATTTAGAAATACTCTTTTTGAGCTTAAATGAAACTTGTTCAACCATGTTGCTATAAGCAGGTGCAGAGACACATTCCATTAAACAATGCAACAACACAAGCCTCTTAACACCAATCATTTCAATACCAAGCATATTAGCCTTTTGAACAAAGACTCAACACATATCTCATCATAGAAACCATATATATATATTGCATTTTGGGCATACAAGAAGATATCATTTGACCATCATTCACTGGAGTATTACCATTGACCATACATACATAGTCTTACAAGTAGCCTTGCAACCATTAAGACAAAACATGCATCGAAGCCTTCACATTTCACATTTCACATAAGCATTTACATGGAGTTCATTTACATGATAGCACACGTAGGTAACTTATCTGAGGATTTGATGATTGGCAACTAAGATTGGGACTTCCACTCTCCACCCAACCATAGGCTGGTTGCGCAACAAGTCTTTCTTACAACCAACCACCCTCGAGCCTGATTCAGAGCCTTTGAAGGGAAGTGCTCAATGGATTAACACACCAGTCATTTACTCATTGTTAAAATTGGCAACCAGAGCAAAACTTCATGTGGGTCATCTTATTCATGGTTGATAATATTTTTATTAAATTCCTCTCGTCGAGAGGTGTAGGATTGATATAAAGATCATCCGATTCCGATAAGTATTCATGGAGATATGAATTTATTTTGATTATGGAATTATTATCAAGCCAACCTACAACTCATGTAGGCTCAGAAGCCCAACAGTCGCATCTATTCACCCACCAACGTTGTGTATAAATATAAGAGGACTTTTCCTCATTTGTCACTCATCTACTCACATCTCTCTCTCTCTACTGCGCAGATATGAGTCTCTTCTCTACTGCACTGAAATGGGTCTCTCTCTCTCACACATGTGAAGCTGGAAGCTGCTGAATTTGAAGTTGCAACTGCAGAAGTAAAGATTGACTTGCGTGGCCTAGAAGATCTCCTCTTTGAAACTGTGCTGTAGGTTCATCTGAACCTCCTCTGAAAGCCGCAACTTCTGGTGGTGGAATGAAGTCAATTCGATGAACGGTTTGCAAGATATCGACTGCCCTAGTTTGAAGCCGGAAACTGCTGAA
>APFE030893702.1:37180-53819 GCA_000404065.3 Pinus taeda | reverse complement strand
TCTATGGTTTGAGGCTTGAGTATGCTCTTGATGGCAGCTCAAACTATATAGCTTGGAAGGATCGCATGGAGGTAGTATTGGAAGATAATGGCCTTAAGGACTTCATTGATCAATAAGTCCCTAAGCCTACTAATGCTACTCAACTGGCGGAATGGAAGAAGTGTGTGGCTAGAGCTAGGAGAATTCTCTTGGAGGGAGTGCGAGACCACATTGTCTCGAGCCTCCATGGGAGGGAGAATCCGTTTGCAATGTGGAAAACATTGAAATATTTATATCATAATAGCAGTGATCAGAGGAAGTTGGCACTGAAGGAAAAACTTCGAAAGATCAAGTGTGAAAAGGATGAAATGATCTCTATGTATCTGACCAAGCTCATCACATGTAGGGATGAGCTGGCAAGTGTAGGGGTCATGACAATTGATGATGATATGGTGAGTCTAGCACTCCTTGGCCTTCCTAAGAGCTGGCATAGTTATCAGGACTCAGTTAATGGAAGGGAGAAACTACCAGATTGGGAACGACTATGGTCGGATTTGATGTAGGAGGAGATCAGACGGAGAACTAGAGATGGTTCTTCATCCATGGAGGATGAGGAGAATTGTGCCTTAGCGAGTAAGGCAAAGAAGGGGAAGCAGAAGGTTTTTCTTTTTGAATCCAGTTCTTCTAATGGTGGGAAGAAGGTTGACAAATAGAAAGTGTGATGCTTTCATTGTCATGAGGTGGGCCATTATGCTGCAAATTGTCCACAGAGGAAATCCAAGAAGGGATCCGGGGAAGGATCTGAAGGTGAGGCACTTGCTTCACAATTTGAGTGATTTCACACTTCTTCGCATGCATGGTTTCATCCATGGTGGGAAGTGGTTGGTTTCTTGACAGTGGAGCTTCTTTCCACATGACCGACAATAAGAGTTTGTTCAGCACTTTGGAGGAGAAATATCTCCAGATATTTATAGCGATGGGGAATGATGAAAATATAATGTCTTAGGTGTAGGCATTGTTATTTTTCAGAGGGAGCATGGAGCTCACCTTACCTTGACCAATGTTAAGTATGTACTAGGACTAAAGAGAAACTTGGTGTCGATTGCGATACTGGAAGACAGAGGCTATGATGTTGTATTCACTAAGGGAAAGGCTTTCCTTAGACACATCATCACTAGACAGGTGAAGCAGATTGGTTCATGGTTCAAGAACCTGTATGCTCTTGAGGTTCAAGATGCATGCAAATCCTTGAGCAGCAAGGCAACTGATGGAGACTTGGTGGTTGAGAGGGAGAGTATGTTACCTCTCAACATGCAGTGCCAGAAGAAGTCTCAGATGATTGTGGAGGAGCCACGATTGGTGCAACAACTTCAGGAGGTTATGGAGCAGCCACAACATGAGAAGCTAAGAGGAGATCGAGCAGAGACATCTAATCATGCAGAGACCTCCAGTAGGGGGAAACTTCGAGCCAGGTGGGCAGAGAGATCACATGCAGCCATACCTCTAGGTAGGAGGTGGGGTTATGTGGATTGACTTTCCCAAGGAGGAGGGGTAGGATCCTTGAGGTACCCAACCTCTTGGATGAGACCTTACTACGGGAGCCCTAATGTGGAGTAGCAGGAACTGAATGATTGAGTAGAGATAGATGCGGATGGAGTGGCAGAGAGAGCTATAGTACAGGGAATCCTAGGACAACGCATAGCATGTAGGGTGCAACAATGCGAGAGTCACAAGTGTGTTGCATAGTGCTAGGTGGCACAGAGAGGTGTGCAATGGTGTGAGATGCATGGAGATGTTGTAGTAGCGCAGATGTCAGAGAGGGAGAATTTGTCAGCAGTAGGTAGAGCTTCAACATCATAGTATGTTTCTAGCCCAACAGAGTGGTCAGTTGGGAGTAATTTTTGTTCCAAGAGTTGTTGGAGCAAGTGGATCTGGTGGATGTGTTGCATGCAGAACATTCCAGAGTTACAAGATTGGGTTTGAGAGGAAGCCTTTCTTGTTGAGAGGGAGCGTTGAAAAGTGTGCAACAAGAAATGCTAAATTTAGAATGTGCTAAAAATAGAACTCCTAAAAATAGCACTTCTAAAAATAGCAGTTTGGCTAATGAGCATTTTGGCCACCTTGGGTGAGAGGTGAAATTGCTAAAAATAGAATCTTCTAAAAATAGCATTTTTGGGTCCCTTCCTATTTTTAGTAGTCCCTGGTCTAACTATAAGAAGTAAAAACGAATTTGGTCTTAACAACAACTTAAAATATCAATTAACTAGAATTTGCATCAGATGTTGCAAAGAAAACGCCGTAAGGCATAAAGTGCGGAAATCCATTATCCATGTGGTGTGTGCATTATTCATCAAGGTGGATCTCTCTAAATTTGTTGCAAACATTTATGTTGTTGCATTGCTAATTTATTTAGAGTCTACTACTACCTCCTTTTCTAGGAATATTAAATTTCTTATCGCCCCATGATGACTATCCCTCTAATCACTGGCATCACAATTTTTTCCAATTTAGTGGGTTTACTTTCAACCTAAAGAAACATGAATTTGAGCCACTCTATTAAAAAGAAATTGCTAAATATCCATATTGATGCACTGAACAAGGCTACAGCATAAATATCCATATATAATTCAATAAAATGTCCTGAAATTTTGAGAAAATTCAAAACATAATATGAAAAACAAGAGAAAATAATAGGCATTTTTATGCCACTGGTGGAACTAACCAACAATTTGCCAGAACCACCAATTTTTTAGTCAAAATTTAGGGTCTTAACATTCATTCATTCTCAACAGGGTACTGACATGAATCAAGTGATCCGTATTCAGTACGCTGATCAAATTTCCTATATAATTTTATTGTTGTGTTCTACAATAGCGTTATACCAGGAAAACAAGGAAAACAACGATGGGAGACTTAACAAATTGTTTCAAATTACAAAACAAAAAATAACAAATTAATTGGGTCTTGGTTTAATGGTATGGAAGGATAACAAGAGACATGTTTCACCCTCCCACGCTGCCTCGTCAATGCAAGAAGGCCATTCTTGGCAGTTTCTTCTTAGCCAGAGATGCGAAAATTAAGAGGTAAACAAAGGAACACAATCTTAAACTCCACCCAATGCAAATGAAAACACTTATGGTGTTGGTGCTTAGAGACAAGAAGATGGAATAATGTAATATGTTTGTGTCTATTAAGGATGTGAAGAGAAAGTTAAGAGATAGTTAAGGAACTTGAAATTTTGTGTGCACAACAATGAGGCCAGTCTGATGCACGTCGAGAGCCACATGGCTTGTGACTGTGATGGGGGAGCGCAAATGAACCCCTAGCTCTATTGCTTGAATCGTGGCCAATATTTCCTCTTCTGAAAATGAATATTGAGTGGTGGAGGTGGTAGGTAAGTTTTGGGCTTTCTTCATGTTCTTGTTTGTGTAAGTCCCTGTGATGATAGTTCTTTCCTACAGATGATGTTGACATATGTTCATAGTGGTGTGCTTATAAGTTTTTCTTATGGTATCATTTCTCAACCCTTAATGTTGGATTTTATCTCTCAGGCATGTAGTGTTTGGCATGAAGTTTTTTGGTTGGAGGATGGGATGGTATGAGAGGTTGCTCCTCTCGCTAGTTAACGATGTATTCTCCTTGTCGTCTAACAGTTCTCCTTTCATGACATATGGCTCTCTCTCTCTGTATCTCTCTGCGATAGCGATGCCGAGACTATGGTTCAGCACCTATTTTTGTTCTCGATTTCTGTTCCAAACTTCTAAATAATTATAATGGTTCCATGGCTGCTAACGCTTACCACATCAAAAGTGGAGATGTGTTTTCTCCATATAAACGTTCACCTATCTTTAATGTAACTTTTCCTTAATATGAAATATTTTAATTTAAAAATAAAATAAAAAGTTAAAATAAACAATATATATATATAAATATAATATATAAAATATATATATATATTATATTATATATAATATATATATATATATAATATATATATATATATCTTATATTAAAAAAAAACTTCTGACTTTTCTTATGATATTTCTGCTTTGAAATTTAATGCATTTCATTTAACACTGCCTGCCGAACGAATAAACTTTCAGATTCAACTTCAACTTAATTTATTTCATCTCATGCTTGTTAACCCGAGTGAATGAAATTTGGTCTCGTAAACCTTTTACTACTACATATATGGACATCGGTTTACCATTTTTACAAATTAACTCACGCGCAGTCCACTAACCCATAAAAATGTCATTTTTGCAAGGATGTAACAGAAGATTTTGTCATATATGGCTGCAATGGAAAATCGCAAAAAGATGAGAAGTAAAGACTTTCAAGATGACTTTTCAAAACTTAGGTGTTGACAGTACCATTTGAAAAAATTCAGAAGATAAGTATTCAAAGATACAGAGACGATCGTTCACAGCTTCGAAGTTGACAATAACATTTAATCCACACGATTTAGGTATTTTATACTTTGAATTCTTAGATACGCTAACTAATACCTTCCACTGGTATTATCTGTTGTTTAACAACATATGGAAGCTCGTGCATACATACCGAATAATTTGAGATCAGGTCGTCGAAAATATTAGCATCATTTGTATATTCCAGAAATACATTCAAAGTTCTGATGAAAATTGAAGAGAAAAAATGAATGCAACAGAAAACAATAGCGACGATCTGTAGATTTTATAATTCAAAGCACGCACTCTACTGAGTTCAATGACAATACATCAATGAACTTTATGATATGACCTGAGGGAGGCAATAAAAAGCATAAATAGAGATGATATCCACATAGAAAATTCACCTTTTCGCATTTGTCTCTCAAATGACCACCTTATTCAATTCCCTTCACCATTTTTACGAAATCGGTCTTAAGTCTTTATCACTGGAATTTGAAGATTTCACTGTTGCTCTCCTCACCATTTTCATGAACTCGGTGAATCACTAGTTTTGTATCGTAGAGCCTTTAATTGCGGTCTCGTAAACCCACAGAAGTTGCTTCAGTAGGTCTGCTCTATCCTGCGGAATGCAAGGCTGCCAGATCTGAGTTTGTGAAGCAATGTCGACCCACATGGGTAAGGTTTTTAATTTTTTAATTTATTCTTGCTATATATATTTTTTGAAATATTTCTTTGAGTGGGCAAAAATCAAGGCTTAAACATAAATGGTGATTACTTAGTAAGCATTCACATTCTCACTATGTTGTGGGATGTCTGCACTGTCCGCTTATGAGCTTTGATCATTAGAGACTATCTGTTACTGTTGTGGCCCTAATGAATAGGGCCACTCTCCTATTCATCCTCCCAAAAGGATCCAAACATCGGACTATTGGATCAGGTCTAGATACCCAGGTATACTGGATGCTCCATGAACTCCGAAATTGACAGTAGCCTTTGTAAGTTCCATATGCCTATCCATTTAGATTATGTCAGTTTGATTTGGTTTTAAATTAATGTCAGCCATAGAAGGAAAACGAAAATCTAATAGGGATCTCACCAATTTTTTATGAGTCTGGGTATTTTTGAAATGCTTCACAACTCACCCAGCTTCAATAAAAGACCAATTAAAGACTACGGGAATACTTTGGATTTTGAATTTTGACCAGCGTTGCCGGGCACCAAAATTTGGAGTGTTCTAGTTTTTCCATATGATCAGAGAACTGTTAGCCGATGGAATTTCATGGGTTTCCAACTTGTCACTTGTAATATCCTTTGGGAAACATTATCCTTGGGATGTAATTCTGATACAGGGTTTTCAATAACACATGAAAGAATTGTATTTTATAACAGTGTCCCAGTACTCATCAATCTATAAAACAGGCATGTTCTTTTATTGAATGCACAAGTAGTAAAAACAAGAACTCAAACAACAGTTGATTGCACCAGGCAACACTATAAAGTAGGGCTGATTTAACGAACAAATCACAGACTTACAAAGTTCAACAATCTCCTAGTAGGGTTATCAAAACATAGTTTTTAAGCTTGCAAACTGTAGTTGTCCTTCTTGCGGCCATAAAATCATATCAGCAGGCCTTGCTGCTGCCTTGCACCCTTATTCACCCTTGCTGCCTCAGTCTCTAGTGCACCCAGCCCCTGAATTTGCCCTTAAACCCTCGCTGTCTCCTGATCATGGATGTCTCCTGAAGATGTATCGTTTCGTGGATGATCCCTCCACAGACCGCATTGTTTCTTGGGGACACCACGACAACACTTTCGTGGTATGGCGCTCCATAGAGTTTTCCAAGTGTATACTGTCGGGTTATTTCAACCACACCGCCCGGTTCAGCTGCCCCGACGAAACTATTCTACCTGATGCCAAATGAAACGCTCAAATCTTTTGGGTAACCCCTTTGAATCAACGGCCTAAATTGTTGCAATCGTCTAACATATAATCTGGTGGCTTACAAGATGACAGGTAAGCAGAGAGGGGAGTTGATTTCAGAGGGAAACGCCTTATGGCGTAATTAATCTCCATTAGTTAATTAATTATGGAAAATTAAACTCGAAGTCTTTGTGAGATCATGCAATTATTTTCTCCCTTGATTTAGGAATTTATCCCTTGATTAAAGGAGATAAGGTTCAGTTCTATAATGAGAGACTGAGTTGACTTAGTTTAACTTAGTCAAGTCCAGTTAGATTATTTTAACAAGTTGTTAAAATAATGAAATATAGTTTGTTAATGCTTGCATGCACGTGACAACTATTATTTCAGATAACTGAGCATTCCCTCATGGATAACTGATGCATGTCAGTTTAGACAGAGACCCAGTTGAGATCATATGAGGGACATTGTACTATTAGATTCTTGGATATTTATAGTAAGTATTCCTTGCATGGAGAAGGATCTATTTCCAAGAGAAATACGTATTATAGGAGATTGGAGGACTTGTGGCCTATATATTGAGGCCTATGTAGTCTATGATCTTCATCATCAAAGTACAGAGGGAGCAGAATAGCTTTTGAATTGATTATTTTTGTATGTTGTTGAGGATTTCCACTTGATTGATAATTTGTATGTATGTTGTATTCCTATTTAATCAGGTCATCTGTCACTTCAGTGTACCCCACACAATTGTTACAGACCATGGGTCTCATTTTCAAAATGTAATGATGTCTGACTTAACATTGCTGCTAGGTTTTCGCCAGGATCAATCATCCTCCTACTACCCCCAAGCTAATGGTGAAGTAGAGGCCGTCAATGGAGTCTTAAAAACCATGATCCGTAGGTTAGTAGGGAATCATAAAAATCATTGGCATCGAATGTTATACTCGAATCTATGGGCATACCAAACTTGAGTTAAGACTGCTACGAGCATACCATATAAATCGTTGTTGAACTCTTACTCGACACTACTACCGAAGAAGAGTGCCTGCTATACCTAAATCAACTAGATGAAACCCATCGAGATGCTAAATTGGCACTCGAAGTCCACAAGCATCGGGTGAAAGCCGAGTATGACAAAAAGGTCAGGCCTCGTTCTTACCAAGAGGGAGATCTTTTTTTGTTCTACGATAAGAAACATGACCTCTTGTGGGTAGGAATGCTTCAACCCTTATGGCTCATTCCATATGTTGTCAAAAAAGCCCTCTCAAAAGGGGCATATTAACTTCAGGACTGGGAAGGAGTCCCACTCGCTGAGCCCCGAAATGGGCTCTATCTGAAAAAGTGTTATGCCTAGTATTATAGTAGGCATGTGCTTTGTAGTTTTATGTATTTATAATTTTGACTTCTTTTTTGATGTGATTGGATTATTTTGGTATTTATTGAAGTATTTGTCTCATATATCTTTCTCATAATGCATATGCCTTCATTACCCTTAGCATATGTAGGATACATGGATCGTGCCATTCATGACACATGGCACATTGCATGAAATGCTTGGGTAATTTACACGCCTGAGTTAGAACTGTTTTGTTCCAGGGCAGTCTTTCTTGGTACTGCCACCACCAATATTGTTGAGTACATATCCATAATTTCACTTCTCACTGAAGCGTCATCAAGGGAAATCTCCAATATGGTGTCCAAGTTAGACTCGCAGCTTGTTGTTATGCAATTTACAAATCGTTATCAAATTCGTAAACCAACCTTGTTACATTATTATTTAAGGGTACGACTCTTGGAACGTCAATTTGAAGTTATCACATCTGAGCACATTCCTAGAGAATTTAATACAATGTCTGATTCATTGGAAAAATATGTGTTAGGTTGGCATCTGTCTCATTCACTATAGACACATGTATGAAAAGTAAAAATTTACAAAGTTAAAAATTTACAAAAAGAACTTAAAAAACATTTACATCATAAAAATACCAAAATTTCTGTAGATATATATAGATAAAATCTAGTATTTTACATCAAAATATTCCAAAACTTGGATGTTTTAAGTACAAAATGGCTACTAAGCCTAGCTATAAACACCCATTGGCTATGCCAACACACCTGCTAGATAGAGCCTACTGCTCTTGAAATGATAACACTGTGCTAGCTATCCTTCGAAGAGAAACCAGAAACCGCTCAAGCACACCGACTGTGTGCCGCTGCATATGAGTGGGAATCTCCCTCATAGGAAGGGGGGGCACACCCATGCTCAAGCCCTCCAGGCTCCTCAAAACCTTGCAAAGACTGTCAGCATCCCCCCCCAGTAGGTAGTTGGCCTCCCCGCCTCATATGGTGAGGTTCCCCTGCAGGTCATAATGGCGCCACATCTGTGTCAAGAAAAAATATTCATCTCAGTAGTTGTTCACCCATAAAATCAACAAAAACATAACGTAAATATTCAAAAGTTGAAAAATATTTTAAGTACTCTCAAAAATCATTCTCACCTTGAGGATCCAAGTTGGTCCTGGGAGGCAGCATCAAGTCAGGGTCGCCGGTGAAGTCCATGCCCTCATAGGCATAATCATCAATCATCACAATTTGGCCATGAAGCCACTCGAAGAAATATTCCTCGAAGAAGTGTCGGATGGGTCCTCCTCCTATGCGAGGATCAAGTGATGACCATCACCCCTATCTTAGATCCCTCGGATCAAAGTGACCTAAGCTCATCCTTGGGTGCATAATAGGTACCCTCTCAAGGATGAATGGGACAAAGAGTACCATACCCAAAACTATGTTGGGTTCGAGTCTTTCATGTGGTCAACTCTGCCTTCAACTGGAAAAGTACTGCTTCACACCAATTGAACATCTAAGGCTGGACACAGTCAATTGCAAGTAATAGTTGGGCCTTTGTTGCAATGTGGGGACTCTTTGACCCCGCCAAATGCACAATCAACCCTAAATCCACCCTCATAGATTTGGACGTAATCCTCTCTATGGGGACTCTGTTGTTGATGAGTCCACTCTCAGGGATACAGTAATATTGAACTAGCTCTAGGGTGGATATAGGATCAGGCCTACCCCTGGTGAGGTTTGCTTGTGCTCCTCATCACGACAAACCAGTCAAAAAGTAAATTTCATCGCGGTCAATGGCCAGCTCATGATCTACAATCCTGAACACCTGCTCATGTTCATCCTAGCACTGGATAATCCATCTCCACAAATCCTCTTTCTCTTTCATCAACTCCAACTTTGCATACTTCAGTAAACCAAAGTGGCGAAATGCAAGTATGGATTCTGGATCGTTTTGCATCAGCAATTCCTAACTGTCACGGGCCCGTTCTCTCCATAGGCTAGTCATTATGGCCTAAAACTTGGCAAAACAACCCAAAAATCTATAAAAATGGGGCAACAAAGCTTCAGGAATCACTGCATGGGGTTTTAAAATGCGCCTTCAGGATTTAACACTCCCCTCAATGGTACACATGGAGGATTAATGCCCTCCACCAGGTTGTAAAGGGCGTTTAACACTCCCTGTAGGCCTGCCAAAGGGCATCAGTGTGCAAATACTGCTTTAGGGCTACCCAGATCTGCAAGAATCCACCCCAGAAACTGATAAGAAAGGTTAAGAAACAAAAAGAGAAAGGTTTTTGCATCTACCTGGGACTGACAACATGTCAAATGGTCGCCCGGATCTCCCGCAATCATCTGTGGAAAATCTACTCCTCTTTGGCTCCAAAATGTTCTCACAGTTCTCAAATAGTGAAAATGATGAATGTGAAAGCTCAAGAAATTTCTTATATTTATTTTTGGAGACATGATTTATTGAAATCATTAAAGAGGAAGAGTCCATTCCCCATGATTTTTTATCATGCATAACCTCATATTTATAGGAATTGCTACTTTTTTTTGCTTTTTGATGAAAGTACTTTCAGGAATGAATGGCAGCAATTCTCAATGAGCACTTTCTTTTATTGGATGTTTTATCGCTCTAAAACTAAAAAATCCCCAAGTTTTTCATCGTTGAGCTTGTTAAAGACAGACGATGATGGTCCGAGCAACTATTTTTTGCTCTTTTTTCTAGCTCATTAAACTGAAAAAGATCATTAGAGCATTCTTTTTAGGTGCTTTTTTCCCATTCATAAAACTAAAAAAATCCTGAGTTTTTTCTTCAGGTTTGTTAAAACCTTATGAAGATGATCCCAGCATTCTTTTAGGTACATTTTCTCGGTCGTTAAACTGAAAAATCTCAAATTTTTGTCACTCGAATCGTTAAAAATCTATGGCAACAACAAGAGCACTTGCTTTTTTGGGACCATTTCTCACTCTTAAATCAAAAAATCCCCTAGTTTTTCCCTTCTTTAGGCTCTTTAAATCTATGAAGAAGGAATGAGTAGTTCTTTTACCTCTTTTTCCTTGCTCACTAAATTGAAAAAGGTACCTTGAGTTTTCTTCATTTGACTCGTTAAAATTCGATGAAGGTATTGAGTTTTCGTCGCGTGACTCATTAAAAATTCACAAAGAATATCGAGTTTAGTCTGTCTCCTCATACTCATAACAAAATGAGATCAACATCTATTGAGCATAGGTTTATCTTTATCTAGACTCAGTAGATTAACTCACGAAAAAGTAACCGATCCGGGTATACTATTAAAATTTTATCGCACTCGGTTAAAAACTATGACAAAGGGACCACCATGGAGTCGTTCTTTACGATCTTTTCAGACTCTCTAAATATGAAAAGAACACTGATTTGTCTCATCTGTACTCATTAAATTAAACATACGAGGTGTAGAGTCAGTCATTTTATGATCCTTTTTCAGACTCTCAAAACATGAAAAGATCGACCAGTTTGCCTATCTGGACTCATTAAACTAATCAGATAGGGCATAGAGTTGCTCTTTTTGTGGTCCTTTTCAGACTCTTAAAATATGAAAAGATCGATGAGTTTACCCCTATGGACTCACTAAACTAATCAAACAGGGAAATTGGACAATACCACTATGTTCAGTATTTGAAAGTGTGGTTTGGCAACAGTCGTTCCCTTGAACATGGAACTCCTAAGATAAACCTTCCTTGTGACGACCTCTCAATATGAATATTACCATCCTATGAGTTTAGCCTAAATACGTTGATGTTCTTGCATCTCTGTATCCTAACACTCTTTGGTGTTCACGAGTCTAGTGCTACATGGTTAAAACCATTGTTGTGCCTTCTATTGTTCAAGGGCTAACCTTTTGTTTCCTCCATCAACCCATCAAGCATATCCTTTCATCATGCCCTTTGTCGTTTTGACCCAATGCTCAAATATTCCTCAAAAAACAAATCATTCTCATCCCATTTCGTGTTGATTGATGTAGGACACATTATTGCCTACCTTTCGACAGGTCTCTTCCTATCAACTTCAACACTCTATCTAGGAAGACAACCTAGAAACACATTCAGTGCCTTGGTACTTGCATACTTTAGTGGAAGGTCACCTTGTGTTTGATGAGGGGTTCTCATTATTGGCTCCTAGTTAAGTGATTCTATGAGTGTTTGATGACAAAAACATTTTTCACACTCGTTAGATTATACTGTGCAACTTGGAGACCATCACCATTATTGGTGGCCTTCCTCGCACCTATTAACGGTCTCCATTATTGACTGGAAATCAGACGATTTCATGCATGTTCGACATCAATGCATATATTCACATGCATCGATCTATGTTGTTCATTGAAGCAGAAATCAAGACCTTGGGCAGAGGCTTGCATCACACAACCTTGTTTCCTCTCCCAAGTTGCGTATATTGTTTTTAGAGACAGCTCATCGGAATGATCCTATTATGACACTAGTTCCACATTGTGCTTATGGGGGGGTAGCATCAGCATATCTCTTTCACGAAAAAATCACTCTGACATAGCTATTGAGCATGGGAACGCCTGACTCAGGACATGATTTTAGTTGTTTTATATATGTGTTGTATCAGGTTTCCCATACCGCCCAAAGCTCCAATCCTCTCTCTCTTTTTGTCAAAGAATAAAAATAATAGTTCAGTAAAGTATTTCAGCCATCGTCGTAGCCTCTGATCTCACACTTTAGGGGGCATCTGTTACACAGTAAAATGATGTCCTCATCAGCTTAGAGGGGAAAGACATGATGACTGAAGCAATGACCAAGTTCACAAGCCTTGTTTCTAAGCTAAACTCCCTATACATTGACAACCTTCTTTATAAAGCTTCTCTGCAAGCCTAACGGAGCGTTAGTGACCCAAGTAACTCTACTTGTTACCTCGAGGACAAAGTTAGTGAACCCTAATGAGGATTTAAGGGTCAAAGGAGCGAATTGACTAAGAAATATCCCTATATTCTCTCCTAAACCAACTCAGAAAAGCAAGGAATCATCAAATTTCGACCTATTTGGGGGATTTCTAATACTAATGAAGTAGACAAATGGGAAAGATCTCAAAAGAATGGAAACATCATTACTTTTACCTAAGGAAACTCATCGAGAAACTTGGCAACCTATTGAAGGCCCTGAAAATCGGGTCAACAACAAGGGGGATACCTGCCCGGTCCAGATCTTGGTTGGCAACTCCTTATCCATTTGGTATAGTGGGTCCAACTGGGGATATGGGACCAGTTTCCCAATTTAGTGTGTGTGTGAGAAAGATGGGTATTTCTATTCTAAATGGAATAACTCTATCCTAATCCTAATCTAATGCTATGCTATTGTATTCTAATAAACATAAAAACATCAAAATTTATGCTCACCCGGGGTGTGATCTTTCTTCTATGCGATCTAAAAAGATTTCAAACAATAACTGGTAATAAAGATCATTCAGATATTATAAGAAAAGAATTCAATGAAGATGAACTACTTCGTATAAGAAGTTAGATGAAACAGTTGTGAAAACTTATTGCATATATGAGCTATTCATACACTAAGCATACATAAATAGTTATCACCGTACAAAAGTGCCAAATGATAACTCAAGCATCCATGTTGTAACATATAAACAACTAAAAATTGAATATCACTTTAATGCATAAGCAGAAATGGTTAAGAGATAAAAGTACCATTTATAACTAGTCCTACTCATGAGCTTCAAGCAACAATTGATTTATCTCTCCTTGATTTAACATCCACTAAGAGTAAAGAAGTGCAACATCAGTAGCAGATATCAAATGTAAATATCAAATAAACCCTGTTCCATTCATTCATCAAAACCTCCTCTGAGGGTGCAAAAGTGCATGTTCTGAGGACAAGTTTTTGATAAATTTCTGGACCCTTCTCTAAATGCTGAGAAGGGTTTAAATACTACTAACTAAATAACTTATTTACAAAAATTGAGGATTCGGTTTAAATGACCGTCCTCTTTTTAAGCAAAACTATTTCTAAAATTAAATCTAATATCTAACTATTTCTAAATTTTCTCCTTAACATCGCAAGCATTCAATATTTTCCTGAGTGGAGTCGGCTGACTGTCTTCCGTCTTTGGTTGAGTTGAGTAAACAGAATTGGCAAGAGCTGGCATTATCTTCTCAGCAAAATCGATGATATACTTGAGAGTCATCCAATGACTAGGTGGCATTACCATGTATGCCTGGTAATAATCCCATTTCAACTTGGTTAACCCTTGGACTGCTTCTACTTTTTCTTTAGTTTTCTGATTCTAGTTTGTTTCTATCGCTGCTTTCTTGCAATTTTCGGGGCTTACAGGTAACTGAGTAATTAGGAGCCTTCCTTTTCGAGCAAGTTTTCTCAGTGATGCGTGATTAGTGCTAAGAACGCATTGAAACTACCTTTGTTTCTTGATCCGGGCTTCCCTGATGCGTTTTTTGCCTCTTGCACCTTTTTCTCTTATCAGATATAAAGCTCAAAATTTGTAAAAATAGTGATTCCGTGAGCTCTTGACCCTGAGCATTAAACTGTCTGTTTCTGGTATCAACATTGTTCAATACCCATTCAACCATGGTTGTATATGAGAAATCTGTGATGGATGCCTTAGAAGAGTTCTGCGGCTCTTTCTCTCCCTTAAGTGGATTGAGTGTGCCTTCCGAAATGGACATTGGGGTACTGCCTTTCCTCCTCATAGTTTTCTGCATACTACCTTGCATAAATCTTTGTTGTTTGTCCCTGCAGTTTACAATTGAGGTGGAAGTAATGATAAAAATAATGACAAGAAAACTTTAAATGCCGAAGATATGCAAAAAATGCCACCTTACATGAACTAGTTCTTCGAAAAACTCAACACCATACTTCATTAACAACTGGCAACAACTCATTGATTTGCATTAAAGTGCATGACCAGTTCTTGGCCTAAAAAGTTTTCTCAAATAATGAGCCAAAACCAACTGCGATAGAGAGGTCGTGCAATCTTGCTTTGCGATATCGCATATCGCTATATTGCAATATCGCAATTTCATCGTGTTGTTCTATCGCAAGGTTGCTTTGGTCGCAGTATCGCAGTATCACAGTATCGCAGTATCGCAATAATGTTTATGTGTAATTCATGTGATTTGTTTGCAATGCGCGATGTGCGATATCGCATATCGGCGATTTTACAGTTTTTCAATGTGAGTGTTTCTTTAATGCATGCGATGCGATGAAGTTTCACGTCGCAATCTCGCGTTTTTTATCATTTTAACTCATCAGAAGGCACCCTATCATTCTTTGAGCGATGCGATCTCTCCTAAGGAGTGAATTTAGTTTCTTCATTATGAAACTTAGGTTTTTTAGACTCTTCAAAGGTATTTCCCTAAGTCCATGATGTTGTAAGTTTCATCTAAAAGGAGGGGGGTTGTTGGTGGCCACAACAATTGGCGATTCACTTGGAAGAACCAGTTAGCTCTGTGTTTCTATTGAATTTTTTCAGCTTCCAAAACAGAAAATTTTTCAGAAAATTAAACTTTATTATGGAAAGATAAAGTACATTATGCTCTAACCTGTCAATGACATTTTGTTTCAGCTATTTTCAACTTTGATTATTTGTTTCCTCAAGTTAGTCTTTGTATTTACATCAACCATTACTTGGTCATAAATATAAAACAAAGTCTTCTCTGTAAACCAGTTTAACATATGCTCATTTGTCGTAGGTAGAGCCTTTGCTGCCAGCAGGCGTTTATAGCCTCGATAGGGTTACCTGTTACCCAGCAATGAACCTATATCCTACTTAAAGAAACCTACAACTCTCAAAGAAGAATCCATATCCATAGGTCTCTAGAACTGCCAGTTAATAGTCAGTTACATTTAATAGTTAGTTTTAAGGATCAATAGGTGTCATAGTAGGAATAATTCGAATTCCCCTCATGCTCGAGGAGGAATCTAAGTCATGGAATGAACTCTATATATTGGAGAAGATGTAATGTGAAAAGGGTTGGAAAATTTCAAAGAAACACTTATATTGTGTCATTGTAGAAGATCATGTCTTTATGAATACAGACTTTGGCTTTACTTCTCAGGATTTAGAAGGAGTTCAATGGTGGTTTGTTTTATGTTTTTCCTTATTCCCTTATCTGCAGTAGTATGAATGTATGATACTTAGAATTCATTGACATGCTCTAACTTCCTTTATGCATTTATAGACTGTGTTTCTTACTTGTCTCTATGTGTTAACTGATATGTTGAACTCCAGATGCCCTTATTTCCATGTAAAGTTAATATAATTGTTACGCTGAAGCATTTCTTGACTCCATGGCCCAATGGATGTTTACTGATCATGTTCAACCATTCATATTTTTCACTTGTTTCATAGAGTTAGCCATCTAATCTGTATAAAAATCTTTAACCTAGTGAGAGAGCCCTCTCAGGTTGAGGAGGCTAAGCCTCAGCGAAAAGTTGGTTTGAAAGAGTTACACAAGGTCTTCCTGGTAAGTAGCCTAGCAGGGTTGGGTTTTGTGATAACAAAATATCATGGGATTCACTCCAAAGCCCAAGAAAAATTAGGGTTCCCAACAGGTTCACACGCTCACACTATTGATGATGACAACTTCCATCATTTTTTACAACCATCATGGGCTATCCATTGATTGACAATGTTCCATTTTGATCACAAGTGGTCGATTTGCTTGATTCTCTTCGAACGTGTTGAAGGCTTTCTTCCATTTAACCTAATTAATAATGAAGGAAGTAAATTCTCTTAGCTGAATGTCTCCCACATATGGTACTGGAATTAACAGCTGATCATTATCCAAGATGTAATTATGCATATAAAGTTCACACATCAAGTGTTGGTTTAGTATATTGTGATCTCTCAGGATCCGTAGGAACTACATAGGGTCTTCTACGTCGTGGCTAATTTCTAGATGGGTACTTTCTAGACACAAAAACCTATATTTCTCATGAAGAA
>APFE030893698.1:117253-200546 GCA_000404065.3 Pinus taeda | reverse complement strand
GTCCAGGATCTTGTTGTTTTTGAAAGAAATTGGGAATTTGGGCAACCCCCAAATTCCCATTTTCATCAGGTGGTATCTGAGCAGTAAAAGATTCAGGGGAACGAGGAGCGAGGTACAGTTGTGTTAAAGATGGAGAGTTTATGGTCTTGCTATTGTGCAAATGGAGGCAGTGGAAGGTGAGAAGATTTGCAGCAACCTAGAGAAGGATGCCAAAAGACCGAGTGCGGGAGGGCTTGGTGAGGTATCGTGTAACAGAGGAGGCTATTACTGTAGAGGCTAGTTGCAGCTCATAGAGTTCTAGTGAAAGAATGCAGTGGATAAAAATTGATATTATGAAGACCAAAAGCATATGACCAGGAGGTCATAAATTTTTGTGCCTAGGGAGTCTGATGCAGGAGCAACCAACAACAAAGCAAACCGGAGGATCAGAATAGAGAAAAGCTTATTTTAAAGCAGGAAAGCGAATTTAAAGCGGACAATTTAAAGCAGATAAGATGGATACAGCTATGCACGCTTTTGGAGAGCTTTCATTGTAGAAAAACTAGGAGAAAATCTTATCAATTCTTCCTAATGCATCTTATATAAAATGTGGAATGTGATAGGGATGAGAAGATATATCTTATTGTGAGTAAAATAAGTGAGTGAGCAAGATGTAGTCGATTGTGAGCTGGGTTTTAAGGCTTGAAAATTGCTTCGCCTTGGAATGTTAAGTTTGTTCGTATTATATATAATATAATATATAATATATATATATATATTTAATATATAATTATATATATATAATATGAAAACATTGTTCCTAGTATTGTGTACCGGCCTAACGCCTTTTGTTATGGTAAAATTAAGTTAAATCTTGTGTTCAGAAGCTGTTAATCCAAAATATCCATGTATCGTTAATGTAAATTTTGTTTAAAGACAGCATGCAGCGCAGAGGAAGATTTTGATGATGATGGAGAGATGAATGCTCTACCAGCGAAGAAATCACGAAGGAAACAGACTCCAGGATCTTGTTTTTTTAAAGAAATTGGGATTTTGGGCAACCCCCAAATTCCCATTTTCATCACAAAGGCATTGTTGGGCAAGTCCAAACAGCCTTACAACATCACAGATAGTGAGTGGGTTGAGATGGATGAAAGAGCAATTAGTGCTATTCGACTATGTTTAGATGATGATGTCCTGTTTAATATTGTGTCGGAGACAACCGCTGCTGGTTTATGGATGAAACTGGAGAAACTGTACATGACCAAATCCTTAACCAATAGGATTCTCCTGAAGCGACAATTGTACGGTTCGGGAATGAAGGAAGGTACATCGATTACTGATCATTTAAATGCTTTTAATACTCTTCTTGTGCAATTACAAAGTATAGAAGTAAAAATACCATCCGAGGATAAAGCTATTACTTTATTGTGCTCGTTTCCCGAGTCATGGGATCATTTTGTTACTTCTATAAGTCTTAGTTCATCAGAAACTATTGAGTTTCATGATGTAGTTGCATCCTTATTATCGGAAGAAACAACGAGGAAGTCGCATTCTGAAACCTCTACATCGGAAGCTATGATGGTTAGAGGTCGTTTGAAAGAAAGACACCCCAGGAAGCCGAGCGACTCACGTTCAAAGTCGAAAGGGAAGAAGAGTAAGCTAAAGTGCTGGTTTTGTGGAAAATCAGGGCATTTAAAGAAGGACTGCTGGAAGCGACACCAGCAAACTTCAAAAGAAGAGTCTTCGGCAGAGAAGAAAGAGGCGAATACGACAGATACAGGTTCGACATCTGGTTCAGGTATGAGTGATGAAGTATTATCAGTTAATGTGTCAAATCATGGTCAACATTGATTGTTAGATTCCGGGGCATCAAACCACATGTTTATCCATAAAGAATGGTTTAAGGAATATAAATTAATTAATGATGGTGTTGTGTACATGGGTAATGATGTAACATGTAATATTGTTGGGATTGGAAGCATACAACTACAAATGTTTGATGGAACAACAAGAATATTAACTGATGTAAGGCATGTACCAGATTTAAGGAAAAAACTTGATTTCATTAGGAGCACTTGATTCAAATGGGTATAAAACTGTAATTCAAGGTGGAGTAATGAAAATTTACAAAGGCATCTTACTAGTTATGAAAGCTAAGAAAGTAGGAAATCTATTCCAGTTAGAAGGAGGTACAGGGTCAGCTTTTGTGTCTACTATGTCTGCACATGACAGTAACTCCATTCACTTATGGCATCAAAGATTGGGGCATATGAGTGAGAGAGGGTTGAAAATTTTGGCTAATCGCAAGTTACTTCCAAATCTGAAGTCCGGAAAATTAGATTTCTGTAAGCATTGTCTGTTTGGAAGACAAAGTAAACAAAAGTTTAAAACTGGCAAACATAATAGTAAAGGCATACTTGATTATATCCATTCAGATGTTTGGGGACCAGCCCCTACAACCTCATATGGTGGTTCGTCTTATTTTGTATCATTCATTGATGACTTTTCTAGGAAGGTTTGGGTCTACATGTTGAAAATAAAGTCTGATGTTTTTTCAGTTTTCAAGCAGTTTAGAGCATTGGTAGAAAACAACACTGATAGAACAATAAAGTGTTTACGAACTGAAAATGGTGGTGAATTTACTTCCAAGGAGTTTGACAGCTATTGCAAGGATGCAGGGATCGAGAGGCATAAGATCACGGTTTATACTCCTCAGCAAAATGGAGTTGTTGAACGCATGAACAAGACTCTTCTAGAGAGAGCAAGGAGTATGTTGAGTAACGCCGGGTTGCAGAAGGAGTTGTGGACGGAAGCAGTGGAAACAACTTGTTATGTGATAAATTGATCTCCATCGATAGCGATAGACTGCAAGGTTCCGCAAGAGGTATGGAAAGGACACCGTTGTGATTATTCTAAACTCAGAGTGTTTGGTTGTGATGCATATGCTCTATTGCCTAAACATCAGCGAACTAAGTTAGATCCAAAGTCTAAAAGGTATATCTTTGTTGGGTATGGTGTTGGAACAAAGGGATATAGATTGTGGGATCATACTACTCGCAAAATCATCATCAACAGAGATGTAAAGTTTAATGAATCCTCTCTTGTATAGTTAGATGTAGATATTTGATTGAAACAAGATGATGTATCTGACTTTCAGCACATTCAGTTTGATAGCATTTCTAACGATAGTCATGATGACCATAGTTTAGATACTAGTCATGAACAGGTTTCAGAACCATAACATGAATAGGGTTCAGGTTTAGATCATGAACATGTCTCAGATATTTATCGGCAAGAAGTGCCTACAGGTGGTAGTCAGCTAATTGAGGAAGCACCAGAAACATCCTTAAGGAGGTCGACAAGAATCAAACAGCCACCGAGAAGGTATGATGATTATGTCACTTCTGTTGCATTTACAGCTAATGACAATGAACCTCTGTGCTATCAGGAAGAAATAGAAGGTTCGAAAAGTGATAAGTGGAAAGCAGACATGAAGGACGGAATTATGGCCTTGAATAAGAACGACACATGGGATCTGGTGGAGCTTCCGAAAGGCCGAAAAACTGTGGGGTGTAAATGGGTCTTCAAGCTGAAACAAAATGTGAATGATACGGAAGACAGGTACAAAGCGCGACTGGTTGCAAAAGGGTTTTCTCAGAAACCTGGTATTGACCTTCATGAGATTTTTTCACCAGTGGTTAAAATTGTTTCAATTAGAATTGTGTTAGCATTAGTGGCTTTGTTTGATTTGGAGTTGCAACAGTTAGATGTTAAGACTGCATTTCTACATGGTGATTTAGATGAGGAAATATATATGGAACAACCGGAAGGGTTTGTTCAGCATCGCAATCAGAAATTTGTCTGCAGGCTCAAGAAGTCATTATATGGCCTGAAGCAGTCAACTTGGCAGTGGTATAAGAAGTTTGATTCTTTCATGTTGAGTCAGAGATATGTTAGAAGTGAATATGATCATTGTGTTTATTTTAAACAATTGAATAATTGCATATTCATTATCTTGGTATTGTATGTTGACGATATGCTTTTAGCAAGCAAAAGCATAGAAGAAATCAACAGGTTGAACGCTCAGATGGCAAGGACATTTGATATGAAAGATCTAGGAGCAGTAAGACAGATTTTGGGCATGGAGATTTTTAGAGACAAGAGCAATGGTAAGCTATGGCTATCACAACAAAAGTATATTGAGAAAATACTTTTGAGGTTTGGTATGGATAATGTGAAGCCTGTTTCAGTCCCATTAGCTTCCCATTTTAAGCTTTCTTCGAGTTTATGTCCTAATATAGATTAAGAAAAGGATTATATGTCTCGAATTCCATATGCCAATGTAGTAGGGTGTTTAATGTGTGCGATGGTTTGTACTCGACCAGATATTTCACATGCAGTTGGGGTTGTCAGCAGGTACATGGCAAATCAGGGTAAAGAACACTAGTCAGCAGTGAAATGGGTGCTTCGGTACTTGAGAGGCACAAGTAGTTATCGTATTTCTTACAATAAGAGTAGTGAATTTGTTTGTGGATATGTTGATTCTGATTTTGCAAGTGATTTGGGTAAGAGAAGGTCAACTTCAGGGCACGTCTTTACTCTTGCAAGTGGAGCTATAAGCTGGATGTCGAAGTTACAGAATATTGTTGCTTTCTCCACTGCTGAAGCAGAATACATTGTTGCTTCTCATGCTTGCAAAGAGGCGGTTTGGTTGAAAGGTTTGCTTGGTGAGTTTGGTAGGTTATAGGACAACATCAGGTTACTTTGTGATAGTCAAAGTGCAATACATTTGGCTAAGAATCCGGCCTATCATAGTAAATCAAAGCATATTCCAATTAAGTACCATTTTGTAAGACAGGTTATCACTGAAAAGGGAGTCTCTCTTGAAAAGGTGCATACAAAGGAGAACTGTGCAGACATGTTCACGAAACCAGTTTTGTTGGAGAAGCTACGCTGGTGTTTGGCTTCTCTTGGCTTGCAGAAAAGATAAAATAGTAATAACAAGGCATCAGACGAATTGTTGTCAAGGTGGATATTGTTGATATTTTCTGTTTGGAGCAAAATAGGAAAAATCTCAGCTGATGACAACAATAGGAATTCAGCTCCTAGATTAGCTCTAGGTTGTTGGGAGGGAGTTAGTGCCTCCTATATTTGATGTGAGGGAGTTAATGAGCTGTTAGATTCTCTATGATATATAACAGGCAACCATTCGGATGGTTTGCTAAGAGAGTGAGAGTTTTGTGAGGATTTCTTGATGTAATCTCCAATTTAATTAATAAATTCCTAATGCCTATGTTTGGTGGACGTAGCCCAGATTGGTTGGGTGAACCACATTAAACTCTTGTGTTTATGTGCTTGAAAAATTGTTGTGTGTTTATTTAATTCTGCTATGCACCTGAACCAACATCTCACAAACATTCAGGTCTGTCTACAAAATGCACGAGAGAAAATTAATTTTTTTTGGCTCCAACCTCAACTACAACAAGAAGAACTAAAATGGAGGAGTCATTCTAAACATGCTTCTATTCAGCACATTAAGAGTGCAACCCATCAGAAGAAAGTCAATAATGTTATAGTTGGTTCAGATCTAGTGCCCAATAAAGCAGCAATTGTACATGCAGATGCAGAAACTAAGTCTGCATTTCCCAAGCCCATCATCAAACCTTAAGAATAGCTTCTCCACAACAAGCATAGAACTGGTCTTGGATATGACAAGGACTTGTCCTTTCATATTCCAGACTACTCAAAGCCCATTCAGTTTCAAAGTGTTGGATTCATTCATGACAGTTCACCTGCTCTTCATGATAGTTCACCTCAAGCTTTTTCAGATTCTGCCACTCTTCCACAACAACCACAACAGATTGTCAAATTCCAACATTGTGACTGAGTTAGCCATCTTAAAGATCATTGTTTTGATCTTCATCCATGTAAGCACTATCATAAAACCACCCATTCTTCATAGAGATTCTTCAGAAACAAATTTCCTTCAAGAACAAAGATTCATCTTGGATGGATCGCTTCTTGGCAATGGGCCTCAATAGCCAAGAATATTTCCAATCACATGTCAAAACTTGTTCTGGAGTATTGAACAATCTTGCAGTTGAGTTTTCTCCATCATCTCAGCTTGTATCTTACAGGGGAGGAAATGATGGTTATCTACAAGCTTCAAAGTCACATCAAGGGAGCCCGAGCCACAACCTACCATAGCAGTTTCAGAGTTGTAGCCAAAGACAAACATGCCCCTGAGCATGACTTCAGTTGGTAAACTAGGACATTTACTCTAGTAGAAGACTTCACCTTCTTTCCAGTTTCAGAAGAATTCTAGAAATAGAATTGGGAACACTTCCTCTAGCATAAGACTTTAGCTTCTTGCCATTTTTGGAAGAGTTCCAACAATTGCATTATGTGGGGTGAGACCTCCCTTTGATGGTTGAAGGTTTACCTCTTGAAAACAATAGGAGCACTTCCTCTAGCAGAATACTTGAGCTTCTTGCCAGTTTTGGAAAAGTTCGAGGAATTGCACTAAGCATTCCAATGTTGGTGGTCATCCTTAAACCACCACCCTTTATACCAACATTTCAGAGAGCACATTCAACCTAGTGCTGCCATTCATTTTTGCACATTTTGTATTACACCTCTCTTCTTGGACTCATACATAACCCTTCGGATTAAGGGGGGGAATGTTGGACACCTAATCCTCTATGGGTTAGTGTGGAAGCCGAATAGACAAAAGGAAGTGCAAGAGACCTTGGGATTTGAAACCCAACGATTAACACATGTAGTATAAGTGTATATCTCTTGTTACTAAGAATTTATTCTCATGTTTTATCCTTCAGATTCTCTTGCTACCATGTATGTGTTTAACATCAGTGATAATGTTCTTCGTTTCCTAGTTAGTTTCTTTATTTCAATCTTCCTTTTCTAGGATTTTAAAGTTATTGTGGCTCGATTGTCTTTCCTCATTGATCATTTTTTGTGCTCGCTTCCCGCCTTTCCCTTTTCCCCAAAACTTAGTGAAACCCTCAGGATTTTTATCCACCATTGTTTTCGCATTTCTCTCCACATTGTTTGTTGGGAAATCTCTGTATAGATGTTTGTGTTCATGGCATTTGCGGCACCTAAATGGGATGTGCTCATAGTCCTCTACCTACACCCATTCTTCATCATATACTTTTGAAATTATCAAATCCAAAACTGCTCCAAATAAGTCCATTTCCACACATATCTGGGTGACGTAGGTATATTTTCCTTTCAGAGTCACATCTAATATCTTTAGGAAATGCCCCAGTTTTTTGCCTGTTGTATTCTGAGATTCTGGTAGCTCATAATCCAGAGGAAGGGATTATAGTCTAATCCATACCTGTACCGATGTGAATGTTTCATGTTTTGGGACAAAGTTCAACATCCATGGCCACATGTGGAGGCCTGCAGTCACGCAGAAGTATGGTCCTCCTTTCAACACTCTATCTTTATGCTCTAAGGTTGTGAACACTACTGTGAAGAAGCCCTTCGATCCCAGATGAAGGTTTATTTCTCCCTTTGGTTTCCAGTGGCTCCTTATCCATACATGCAGAGCCCTCTCCATTGACCCTAACCCAATGAATTTGCATATAACTGCATATTCCGCCATGTGATCTGTATGATCTTGTAGTGTTGGGTCGATTAAGATGACCCAGGGAATGATGTTTGACTTGGGTTTTCATACCCCAGTTGTCCTTACAGAAGTGGTTTTGTTATTGCTACCCCCTTTCTCCTTCTCCTTACAAGCTTCCTGTTGATCCCCTTCCTGTTCATGAGGTCTGTTTCTTGCTAGTATTTCTGTGTTACTTGCTTTCCAGCATCCTTGCTTCTATCCGTGACTGCTTGACTATAGGAGGGAGCAGCACTGCCCCTGCCCCTCCCGCCATGGAACCTAATGTCAAACACTAGTGCCAACCCTGGAACAATTTGTAGACCCTCTCCCGCAAGAAATTTTTTTCCTTGTCAACTGAATTTTTCAAATATGGTGCTCTACCTAGGATCAGTTAGAGATATCTTTCACTACTATGCTTTCTGTCAATAATAATGCTCTTATTTTATGAATATTAGTTATAATTTTTTGATTTTTTTTTTTTTTATAAGTTAGTATCTATAAAAATTATGTGCCTAATTGTTTATGTATATATATTTGGAGGGTTGAAGCAACATTAACGACTCCATTGGAAATTTTATTTTACTTATTTTTTTTGTGTCTAATGGAGGTTAGATTAGGACTAGGAATTAGATTAGGACTAGGAGTATTTTAGTTAGTTTGTTTTGATTTTTTTCTTATTCACTCAAACAATACAATAATGAGGACATGTGTTACTCAAAAATTCATCACAAGGTCATATTTATGGAAGTGATATTTAGATCTTATCCTCATTCATTAATTTATCATCTCGCTTATCCTTACAATCCTTAAACACATTTTTTATTGGAGTCTAATTCTCAATTCTTTGATGTAAAATGTTTATTTAAAAAAATGAAGAATGAAATCACTTAAGAGAATAAAATGGGAAATATTCCATTCTTTGGCTACACATCACTTCCATTATTTGAATATTTTGATCTGTGACTTAATCAATAAAAAATACCTATTTTGATAGTAATTCCATAACTTTACTTTTAGTTAGCATTTATCTTTCTCTATTTTGAATTTTTTTATGTTATTTGTGTTAAATAAAATTACCGAATAGTGGCATATCATCATATGATTCATAAACTACACCGGATATTCCACTGCACATTTTATCACAATAGATTTGATAAAATATACCTAAATATATCCAAGATCTACACTATTACAATTTTATTTCCTTTTAGATTTTTGGATTTTTATATTATTGTTAATAATGCATGCATGCAAATTAATTCTATGTAGAAAGTAGAGAACAATGAAAGAAGTTTCACACACATTTGAAACAAGGTATGATCGAGAAATCATTTTGTGACAAAATCCAAATTGGAAAGTGAGGTTGCTCTGCTCTCTTTCTCTAAATATGAAATGTCTGATAGTATAAAGAAGTATGGTAGGTGGCCTAACATATACTAAATTGCACAAATCATCTCTATGTTCCCTCTCTCAAATCCCTCTTAGCTATTTTTCTCAGTTATGAAACAAATTCCTCGAAAGAATGCAACCACTTTTCCTCCTAGTGGCCTAGTTATAACATAACCCAATAGCCTACTAGTGGTTAGGTTTGAATACTTTAATTCTTGACTGGAATCACAATATATAATATTCTAGAATCTTCTACATCATAATAATCTGACAAACCCATTTTTCATTAATAATGGAGACTGATGTGGCATCCTCTCGAATTATGGTGGTGAAAAAAGGAAGGTCAACATGTGAGTGGTATAACTTTCAGATAGTAAATCTAATTGATGCAATTATTGTGGAATTGAAAAAATCAATATTTGTAGAATAAGAAAACATATTGTGGCACTTAAACATCAAATTTTTACACCAAAAAATGTCTTTCGATGCCTCAAAATTCTCGGAGAAGTTTTCACACCCCAATTTGCTAAAATGGGTCCCAACAGTAAGAATAGCCCCGACAGTTGATTCATCCACTTTTTCCACTTTGGAAGTATCATAATGGATGACAAATAGTATAACTATCTAATCAGGGTCAAAATAATATTAATAAAATCAATTTATCACAGTCTAAACGAAATGATGTAGATTTAATAGAGTTAGCAGTCGTTATTTGAAATGTAATATATCCCTCATAAAATAATTATTCCTTTCTATTTTTAAACTATGATGTGACAATATATGCGATGATTGAGGCTTTGTTATATTTAGGAGCTATCTAAATCCACTAGTTTTTAATAGTTTTTTAGACTTTTTCTATGTTTTTATTTTCCCTTTTCTGCACTTTCAAGCTTTGTTAACATGGCTATGATTACTTCCATCATAGATTGATATTTTACAAGCTTTTCCATGGCTCTGGATTTCATAGTACTTGAATTTATAATGTTTTTTAAATTTTCTCTACCTTACTTTTGACTTCATTTCAAATGTATTCCAAGTTTTAGATGGAAGATTTCTTCAATACAATAGAAATTGAATCTATACTCTATTGTTATAAATGAGGTTTTATTTATCTAAAAATAGCATTATCAAGTTTCCATTCTCAAGTATTTATTAGCAATCATAAAGCAACATTAAGAAAAAATTCTAATATTATGATTCTCTTTAGATAGAGTAAAGGATCTATGTCAGTCTTTCTCCTTGAATCTTACAACTTATCCCACCACATTTAATCCTCAGCATTGATTGTTTAAGGAACAAGTTGTGGAGTTAAACCTATAAAATATTACATATATTTCCTATCACATTTTTCAATTGTGTTATAGCCCTATTTTACACTCCATTATAATGAGGGAAACCCAATATCAACTTCTTAGTTGTTTGGATAAAATGCATCCGTTTTCATCTTTTCTTTTACTTATGTCAGATTTCTCCCATGACAAAAGGGTGAAATTACATGCTTGAGTTATTTTTCATACTTTATTTTCCAAAATATTATAATTATGAGATAATAATTATTTCATAGTTGAGATAATTGACAAAAATTTCATAAATGTGGTAAAGGTTTCTACATTTTCTAATTCCTAAGGAGATCAAATTGACCCACTTGTATATGAGCTGGCTAGGGGACTATTATTGTAGAAGATTCCTAACTTCTCAAGCCCCTAGAAGTCTAGATACATTCTCAGAAAGGATAGAATCAACCTATATAATCTCACAGAGAGGAAAGGGGGTAAGATGAGGTATCCAAACTATAGCATGGGAGATCTGTCGTATTGGGAGAGGCGACCATAATAGAAGCTTGAGGAGAGGATCTCCTTTGTTGGAAGGTATATTGATGTACTTTCACTTATATGGTTAATAAACATCTATGTTTCTTCCCCTTATATCGGTTTCCTAGTAATTTCTATCTGTGATTTCTAGATGTTTTGAGTTGATGATCTTTTGTGGAAGATAACTTATCGTCTCTATTTGGTTTTGTTTGTGTAAAGGATTTGGATTGGTAGTGGATGAAAGAGGTCACTTGAATGGAGTGCAAGGTTTCTGCGTTAGGCCCAAAACACTTCACCAACCTGTGAGGAGGAAAGGCACTTTCTCATACATTTTAGAATTACAAATTGCATCAAAATTGCACGCATTGGACTTCTGGATTAGGGATTATTATTAGATTGTCTTAGCCATTTTCATTTGTTTTATGGTGATCCAAATCGGGAATAATCTCACCTGTCAATAATTCCTTACATGTAAATTTCATTACAACAAAATTAGTGCTTTCAATGAGAGATTTTTTCTTTTCTACTCTTTGAATTTAGATTTGTTATCTTCTCCTTTGGATATGGTTATTTATTATTCCCATTGATTTATTTGTGGTTTTAGAGATTATTTTTTATCTCCATTAGTTTACTTGCTTTAGATATGAGCTGATCTTAGATCTGCAGTTTTGTTTATGTTTTTTTATCTTTTAAGAGAATAACATGTTGGGAATGTTTTATCAAATTTTGCTCCTTTCGTATACAATTTGATAAAACTAGCCATATATTTGGATTCCTCTCAGAATTCTAAAAAAAAAACAGCAAATCACTCAAAATGGACTCCATATGAGGAAGTTATGGCTAATATAAGATCGACTAATTTGTTTTTCTTTCACTCTCGCAGATGACTATTGTTTATGTTCATTTATGTAATGTTATATACATAACTCAAAAAAAATAGACATAAATTTGTAATCCTGTTGAAGTTTTACCCAAATAAAACCACCTAAAATGAGCTATGTATGAGGAAGATATGGCTGACTAAAAAATCAGCCTATTTTTTGTCCATTTTTCCCAATTCTTTGGTTTTGTTTCAACTTATTTGCTTCATTTTCAAGATGTTTTTCTTCAGAACTTGTTGCTATTTGTTGTATTTATTTGCTGTTATTTCTTTCAACTATAAAACATATGATACATGAGTTTTGTCTTGTTGGTTTTTGTTTGATCCTTCCTTTCGTGCTACTCTAGGGTTTTCCTTGGATGTTTACTATCCTTTGGCTGGGGCTATTGTCCTCATCTTTTGATTGAATTTTTCAGATCTATTTAGTTGATAAAGTAACAACTAAGCTATATTTTTTCTTTGAGTTTTTCCTTTGTTTGGATTTTATCACTTATGTTTGAGTGGTTTCTCTTATTTATTTTTGTCACAATTGGTGGTGTTGTGATTGGTTATGCAAATGTCATCTAGAAAATTTGATGTGAATGTGTTTCCATTTCTTTTTGCCACTCTTGTTTGATATTTTTTAGGCCTTCTTGCCTCTGGGGTCTATTTTTGACCTTTGTAGAACACTGGACTTAGTTGAGCCATTGTTCTACAACCCTAACTTGTTGAGGCTTCTTTCATTTCACACTTTGGCTTTCTTGTTTGATTACTTGAGTGTTTTGGTTTTTCTTTTTGGCATTGAATTCCTATATGATATGCTTTTGGAGTGATTTTTGTTCTAGCTCAGGGAATTCTTTGGCCTCTTTTTCATACTTTCTTATTTTTTTTTTGGTTTGCTTATTAGGTCATTTTTTTCTTTTTTTTACATAAATCTAGGATAATTTCATTTAAGACTTTAGTGAGAGGTGAATCATAATAGGAAATGGTGTGCAGTGAAAATCTCTTACCCTCCTATAGTTAGAATTCATTGAAGTGAAAAGAAAAAATTGCACACAGATGCATCAGGGTTACTGGGAAGAGTTATTCACATCATCTAAATTTCATGTCGCATCCCAAACATGTAAAAAACAACCACATTAAATTAACGTGATAATAAAATCGACTAGTCTCATCTTTTTATTTTATTGGTAATACACCAACACTATATTATGATAAGTTATTGGAGATAGGTGTGTTAGTAATGTGCTCCAAGGCTACAAAACAAACATAACATCTTATGGTAGGGAGATAAATAAATTTTTAGTAGTGCAACCTAGGAATCCCTTCAAATAAGAAGGTTAAGAATGAGGTCACACTTTGGCTAAGTGGGGTGACATGACCCATTTCGCTTAGTTTTGGGTAGTGCAATATAGCGAAATTTGCATGTATACAAAAGGTATTTTTATCATTTAATGTAGAACTTGGAGACCACTTGGGTAGAAACTCTTGAGGGCATTTTGGTTTTAGCTCTATGAGTTAAGTTTCTTCCCCTTGTGTTTGTATTTGTCCCATGATTGTCCCCCCACGTTACGTTATTACTAGTGGTAAGAGTAGTGGCCCATCTCTTAGGGCTCATAGATAGGTGAAGAGTCAGGGTCATCTTCTCTGTACCTAGAAAATATATTAGTCATACTCCCTCAATCCTATCTTTGGGGCACTTAGACTGAGTTCACGATTAAAATAGTTAGGAAGCAGGTCACTAGTATAATTGTTCCACCGCCAGCTTCTCTGTATTTTGGTTTTTGTGAGACTATCTTTTAGGATGTTTCTAGTGTTTTTTGTTTTTTCTGAGTCAGCAGTTTTGGCCTTATGTTTGCACTAACATAATTGTGTTAATTTATAAGTTTTCACCCTCACTGAACATAGTCATCATTAGTCACATCGTATTCACGGTTTACCTCCTGAATGAGGTGGACCTGTCACTCCTGCATGGAGAGTTCCTTTTAGTGCAAAAAACATAGATCAACACATGGTCCTTCTAGTAGTGATCTAATTTCTATTGAAAGTTTGGCATATGATTATGTTTCTCCTACCAATCCACATTTGACCAATCCACTAGGACTTGAGTTGTTACGGTGGAACCATGATAGTTACAAACCTACTTATACCTGTTTACCATTATCAGTTGTTTGTCCTATGGTAGATCCTAGGACTTCTTTACCTTCTCTTTTAGTAGTGTCAGTTTCCATGTCATCATTGTCTCCCCTTATTGGGGCCATACCTACTCCTTCACCTATTCCTATCACATATTCTTGGGGCATCCCACCAGTTTATTCTATAGCTCACAGAAATTTCTTTAATATTTCCATGCCTAATCTTTCCTCTAAACCGATCATGGTTATTCCTTGTAGTCAATCAATAGGTTCATGAGTATTTTCGCAAACATTTTCTCAACAAATGATTCTTATTCCATAGTCAGGTGTGGTTACTTATGGAAATGTGTGGGCGATATCATCATTTGTTCCTAGTTAGCTTGTGGGAAATGTTGCTTCTAGCATGTCACAAGCCTGGTATAGTTTGTTGTTTCGAGGAGTGTCTCCTACCAATACTTTTCTTCCAAGTTCTAGTTTACGAGGGGGAAACCATATTGCTAGTGTCATCACCCACATGAGTTATTCTCCTTATGCCAGTCCTAGTGCACAAGCTGGTCCATATTATCCTCATATTTACAACCCTGTCAGAAGTCATTCTTTTGAGGGTCATTTTCTTGATGGGAGAACATAACTTAGGGGGGAAATCATTCAGTGCTTACTCTGGCCCAGAAAAATTATATGTTGGCGAAAACCCATAGCTTCACTACCAATACATGCATCATAATCCCTATATGGGGGGACCACAAGGTCAATTAGGGGCTTCTCCTGCGTATGATCCATTCATCCAACTTCACAATATGTGTTTATCTTCTCCTGATCTACTAGATTTGGATAAGTTGACTACTAACCCCATCAAACATGATCCATGTTGGCCAGCCATGCCTGCCAAGTTTCCCTCTGATATTCACGAATTTAAATGAAAGCATAGAGAGAATCCATCCACTCACATAACTATATATCACCTGTGGTGTTCATCCAACTCTCTCATGAATGATTCAATTAAGTTTCACTTGTTCCAAGGAAGTGTAATCGGGGATGGTGTAAAATGGTACATTTAGATGTATACAACATCCTACGATGACTGTCCCTCTTTAGCTCAGACATTATTGACACACTTCCAGCTGCCCACACAATATAATATTGATTCTTACCTCTTGTCTGGTTTTAAAAAAGATGATTGCACACTAATTTTTGACCAGATTCATGAGTGGTGTCATTGCAAGAGGTTGGTTAAAACCAATATTCCTGATGATTTCTTTTGTAAATGGTTCACTTGACCTCTATGACCTCAAATTGCCAAGGATGTGTTAATGTTTAGATTTTTTACTCAGGAGAAAGCTATTTTAGCTTCCCAACAACTTGATTTAATTTATTCGTAGTCATCCACACTATATGAAGTTCTTCCTAATGCTACTAGGCCTTCCATTGTCCCACCGAAACCTACTCCTAGCCCACACGATGATTGTTTGATTAGGTCTATTTATGATTCCATGACACAAATTTCTCCCCATCTCGAGCACTCAATCATTACATCACAAGCCCCTACAAGTGCATCTTGCTCTAAAAAACCACCCTCTTTTGAGCACTCCACTGTTGTTCTGACGATTAAGCCCATAACAGCTATGAACAACCAACAACCTGATGGTCAAAAGAATAACAAGAAGAATAAAAAAATAATAAAAGTGCACAATAATCTCAACTATATCCCCAGAATCAGAGAGGGAGCACTAATGAGCATCGTTGAAAGATAAAATTCTTTTTTACAGTTTCTCAAGGTGAACATCATACTCACAAATATCCTCAGATGGATGAAATTCATAGGATCCATGCACCACCATAGTTTACCCAACATATTTTTGTTTTAACTCATCCATTTCCTCCACAACCTCAGGAACAAATGGTTGCCCATCCTCCTCCACCTCAACAAGTGGTAAATAAGGGTTTTCTTTCCTATCCTACCAACAATTTATTTGTATTTATGTGAAAATAATACATGAAGGTAACCACATGAGCTAAGCCCTATGATGTTCTTGAGTCATGTTCTTATCCTAAGGACTCACCCAATGCACCTAATTCCACTAGAGCTCTCACATTAGGTAGCATTTGAAACCACAATATCTACCCCCCAATGGTGTCGTCCATAAGGCAACGAACAATCCCTATGCCCATGCCTCTGAAAATTATAGTATTTTTGAAGATATTTCTAAGACACCTTGTGCCATGTGTACCTTGTAGGTTTTGGAAAGTACCTGAAGGCAAGGACTATGAAGATTGGCAGCAATGCTTGGCAATGACAGCTGGTATTATAGGTAAACGTTCTAAAAGGGCATGGTTAAGTAAAGAGAAAATAGATTTGATTGGCATTGATTGATTGATACATATTGAATGTCTTCTCGATGGGTGGTCCACCGGACGATACAAAACTACGGCACAAGCACGTCCTTAGTAGTGCAAAGGCCTTATTGTCTATAATTTTTGGAGTAAATCTACCCGACTCAAGACTCATTGGGTTTAATGATGACGAGACTTCTCGTCAACTTTCTCACCACGTCACCTTTCAGATTACCATGCATATCTTTCATAAGAATATTCATCATATGTTGGTTGATGAAGGCTCTTCCACTTGCATCATGTCAACATGATGTTGGAAGGCTCTTGACTCTACAACACTCACTAAGTCCAATAACACTCTTCAATATTTTTTTGGAAATAACTTTGTACCTAAGGGGGTTCATCCCAAGTTTTCAATTGAGTCAGGAGAAAAAATTGTCTAAGTGGATGATGATGTCATTGACACTCCTTTAGATTATAACCTACTCCTTAGCTGTAGCTAGTTCTATGCCATGACAACAATCGTCTCGTATGTATTTGATGTCCTTTTATTTCCACGTGAAGGAAAATTTTTTACCGTTGATCATCTTAATGATTACATGCCATTGTCCCAAATTTCCATTACGAGGACTTCGATCCCACTTGTTGGAAATCATAGTGGTTAGTATCAGAGTGTTTGTGCATGCTTCTTCAAAAGTTCATTCCTTATTGTTTTTTTTGCTCAGTTACCATTACCCAACATTCCTTCATCCTCTTCTAAATCTCCTATGCATATGATCTCTTCTAGAACTTTTGGACCGCATAAACCTACTAATCCTTGGGTGGTGTCTCGTGTTATTATGGAAGTTAATCAAAATAATGAGCATCCTTTGCCACCTTTAGTGGAAGATATTTCCTCTCTGGCAATCTCGTGAGTACTTCCTAATCTTTGTTATAAACTCCATCACAATATGGAATCTGACTAGGTTCCTTTACCCACAGAGGTCATTGATGAGCCTCATCATTAGGTAACTATATGGGCCTTATTCACCTCCTATCTTAGTCAAACTAACTTTTCTCATAACTTATTAAATGTTTTTTTTATATTTTGTTGATGAGGTGAGCTAGAGTTGTATATTGTGCTTTGTGGTCATATATTAATTGAATGCAAGATTAAAGGAGAAAATCAAGGAATTTTGGAAAAGACCAAGGTCAAAAATCGAATGGGACAACGAAGAGGGATTATAGGAGGTAAAGCCACCTCATTTACTACTCCTTCATTCAAATAGTACACCATTCATCACATCAGCTCCGAGTGCAAACAACCAAATCATCAGGACTAGAAGGTAGCCGAGCAAGTGAGAGACAAAGAACCTCTTCATCTCAAGTTTGGGAGCTAAGCCTTCCTAATTTTAAGGAATTTGTTGGGGAATTCAGATGTATAAGTAGAGAGGCCTAGGAACTCAGTAGGATTCAATTTTTTTGTTGTAAAACTCTAGTCTGTTTTTGAGTTGCAAAACTTGTGACAGTTCTTTTGATGTAATTTGGCGCTTTGGTAATAAGAATGAGTTTTGTTTTGAGCCAGCACTGAGTTAACTCAGATGGCTGAAGCTCTTGGGTAAGGGACCAAGCCTAGCAGCCAAGGTGTCTCTTTATTGTACATGTATGTTTACTGTAGATTCATAGCTTCATTGGTAATTTGCTCATTAGATGCATTTCCATCACAAGTAGTGTAGATTAGATTGATTGTGTGATAGTTTGCTCCAAATTTTTCCTTATTTCTAGTGGGTTAGCAAGGAGAAAAGAGATCACCAAAACGTTGTTAGCAGGTGTCTCGACCTAAGTTCCTCCCTTTGGTACCATGACTTGAGGAAGGAACCCTTAAGCAGCCCTGAAAACACAAATTTCTAGTTCTTTTATGAGATTTGGAATTTGCTATATTTAATTTAGTATTTGGTTAATGTTGCAAGGTAGATTTCATTATCATATTTTTCATCTCCATTTCTACATTATATCTCACTCATGGTTTCATTCCCTTCAACAACATTCTTCATGAATGGTATAGGCAATTGACTCATTAATTCTTCTTTTCTAGTTTATGAAAATGTATCTTGTTGTATATCTTTTTAGAACACACACATGTTTTATGAAGAGTAGGTGCTTCAAGAGAAGACTAAAGCTTCATAGCCAGCAGCCACCTTCCACTTCATCCACCTTCCTTCACTAGCTTTTCATCATTTTTCATTGAGATTCTCCCAAACCCATTGAGCGAATCTAGCCATCTATCATCTTTGATATTGACTCCTGAACGATCCTAGACCTTCTAATACCCCATTCCACCCATCACACACCTTTCCTAAGCCTCCCGTCACCTCCAATGCCTCACATTTAGCCAAGGAAAATTTTAAGGATGAAATTTTTTCTTGAAGTTTAAAAACATTAGCGAATCTCACTAATGCATAATATGCGAACTATAAAATGTTTATTGATATATTCGTAAAATTATTCAAATTTAAAATTATTTTATATATATTCTCTATATAACATTGGTGACTTTTAAGGTAAAATAGTTTTATTTTCTAAAATTTGGGCGAATCATCTTTTATAAAATTTGGAAATTGGTGAATTTTTTTCGTGGAAAAATCATGGAAAATTAGCCCACTGGACGAACATTAGCCCCTCAAATCTTCAACGCATTTAGCTCTCGGTTGCATCCTGTACGTCTCCTGTAATTCCGACAGGATCATCACGTAGGTTTCTAGTACATCTTGTAGGTTTTCCTGAAACGACCTGTTATGAGGCCGAATTGATGGAAGACCTCTAGGAAGTCACAAAAAGCCTCCTATGGACCCTCCACACCATACAACCACTTCATAAACCTTATATCCATCCTCAAACACCCTTAATCTACCTGTCACATCCACAAGAACAATTAGTTTGCATACTAGATTTTGCATAAAAAGACCAAAAATGTGAAAATAGTTTTAGTTTAGTTTCTTTACTTGCACATTAGTATTGTTTGATTCTTATTACTTCTGCAATTTTGATAGTAGCATTTGTTTTATGTTGATTTAGAATTTATGATTAGCATAGATTATTAAATGGGTAATTAGGGTATGGTGTGGTTTAGCATTACATGTTGGCCTTCTCCATTACTGTAGTAGAGTAACTCTCTTAGAGTAGATTTACCTTTCTTCCATAAAAGAATCAAGCTTCTTCTGACTCCATAGAAGTTTGGCTTGGAACCCAAGTGGTCTCTTTCCAGTTGAACAGTGACAATAGGCAAAACCATCACTTTTACATATGCATACAACATTATCATTTCCAAGTTTTTACAAACCTTGGGTGGATAAGTAACACTGGTAGCCCAGGAGTTCCAGGATCCTTGCTACAATACTCGCACTCATCGGTCATCGCTCCACATGTTCCACATGACTCTGTTGATGAAAAACCTCCATGCCTATTCAACTTGGATGTCATGGATGTACCTATTCATAATCCTATGGAGCTTATGCCTCGTCATACCTCCATTCTTCCTGAATTGTAAGAGGTAGAGATTGGCATCCAAAATATTTAATCAACCCATGGTGCATATCCTCGACCTTCCTTGTAAGTGCTTCCCATGGAGTGATTCAACTCTTATGTTTCTAATGCCAAAGTTTCCAACGAATTTTCCCAATCCTTACCACTTGTTGACGAGCATATTTTACCCCTTTTTTCTCTTGAGCCTCCCTTATGTCCTTAGGTTAATTTTGAGAGTGTGACTACGTTAGAATGTCCCTGGCATGGTCAAACCTTCATATTTGGTAGTTTTATTTCTTTTATCTTAGCCCCGCAGTAGTGAACCATATGGTACTTCCATTCGAAAAATTCACGTATAGAAACCCTTGGCATGTGCCCATCTATGGGCATTGTTTAGCATGACCTATGAGACTCTGTTGTGCTTGTACATATTATACATAATAGTGTGATGCTTTATCTCATTTTTGGTTTGGTGTGTGATGTGAGTATTTTCATCCCTTATTTATGCGAAAATCCAATATATATATATAGATAGATATATAATTCAAAAAACCAAAAAGTATAGGTCCTTTTTTTACCAAATCCATGTTTAATTTTTTCATTATGTGATTTAACCATGGATCTAGTCTTTGTGGATGGTTTTTATTGGATAGGGTGGCATTTCTATTGTGACATTCATTGGACCTTAGGTAGCTTTCTATTAAACTTGACATTTAGTGGTAGATCAGTTTTTCCACCACTAATACATTATTGAGCATCAATCCCATCATTGTGCCTCAGGTCCAACCCTGTCATGTTATTACAATACACACTATTTTCTATGCACATCGTAGCTTGGCAGTAGAACATAATTGATCATGGATACCCTCGTTATCACCCTTCTATTGTATAAGTGTCCATGCAATCATTTTTATTGCTTTTCAGAACCATTCCTTCTTGCTCGCCATGACCTAGAATTTGAGCCTCATGGCTTCTTCTTCATCATATTTTTGTTTATACCACAAGAGGATTCCACACTTTATCCCTTGTGATTGCCAATTTTTATTAGCCTATTTTACAATTTGAGCCTTGGTTTTTCTCTTATGTCGTCATCATTTCCCTAGCCTATCATTGAATTTCAGTTCTTGTTTTAACCTTTCTTGGAGAAACAACTGTGATGAGTGGTCTTATTAGCCCACCTTTTTTCCTCATTGGGTCATGAGAAGTTCCATGATTACCAGAACCAATTATTATCCTGTATACCACTTGTTCCTCTAGGAGGAGTTTGCTTTAAGCTATTCTCAAACTCCTTAATGTAGAAAAAAAATAGAGTGAAATTGTCTCCTTAAAATTTGTAAAAGTAATTGAAGGGTTGTCTAGCCAATATAAGTTTAACCCTTTTCCATACTGGGAGATACTAGTTACAAGAAAGGAATACCCTAGTCTACTATGGCCAGGAGGCTCTCCCTTGTATAATTTTTTCTCTTTTTTTGGCTTGGGGTACAAGTTTACAAAAAAGAAACTTATAAAAATAGAAGGGAGGGAACATTTATTTATATTAGTCATCAAATGGAAGAATCATTTATGTCTCCCTTGAACATGGCACGTGTCTCCTTAATTATCTTACAATTGGGTCTTAGCTTTCCTAGGAGCCATACCATATAAATTAGTATCTATACTCCTCTATCTCATTACTCTTCTAGCCATCTAGAGCATGGATCGAGGCCTCCTGCATCATTGTATGGTATCACATGGTGCTCATTAGTCATGCTGCAAACTCACTCTTGTGTCATGCCTTTATGTGTTCAAGGGAAGTCTCAACCTGTGTCATCCATTTGCAGTAGCCTTCTGGTATTTTTCAGTCGGTCATCACTATGTGAGTTGTACTTCATCGCTTCATTACTCCATCCATATATCACATCATCCTCTTATGTTCCATGTCAATTTATGGGGGATATAGTAAGGCCATCATTAGACAGATCTTCTCTTGTTGACTCCATCTCATTATCCAAGAGATCAACTAGGAACCCGTAGTACCTTGGAGCTTGCAAACCTAAGTGGCAGGCTTCCTCACGATTGATAGTTTGTTTACATCATTCGCTCCCAATTGGTTGAGTGCACTGGTGTTCAACATTAGCTCATTTTTCAGGCTTAGTGGATTGCACTACGTACCTTGGGGTCCATTTTCCTGATTGGTGGATTCCCTTGAATCTGATATTTATTTACCTCATCGACTAGTAATCAAATGGTTTCTATCATGCTCAACATCATCTTACTTAGTTGAATAATTTAGATTCGTACCATCGGGGTTATGTCAAAGACCATGGGCTATGTAAATCTCTCTCTAATATGACATCCTCCTTCAGTTGTGTTAGAGTTATGTATCATTTATTTAATTTGAGGGATATTATGGGGTACCTTATATGTAACGAACCTCCTTAGCCTACCCGGAAATTTATCTCTTACACTTCATTCAGTTAAATATTTCTTCATTTACAGGTGAGTTTCTAGTGGCTAGCACAAGTGTATTAAAACAATCACTACATATACAGTGATTACCGAACTCTTCAAATCACCCCTTAGTCATTAAGACACAACTAGGACAAGGGAAAATTAATAGAATACAATTATTAGAACTCTTTGATATCCCTATCTAATCATAATTGGAATAAATGTTGAGGGAACTATGATTAAAAATCCTAATACTCGTATGCGATAGGGCATCCTCAGTTCTTTATGCAGCAAGCCAAAGTAAAAAGCTTCCTTACAAATGACATAGATGGTGGTGAATCATTGAGAGACATTCTTTCATAATTGTTCCACATGCATGAACCTTCGCATAATACCATGCATACTATCCCTCCTTATAAAGTGAAAATATGATCATAATAACCTTCACATCCATAGCCTATCACACAAGAGTCACATGCATTATTCCAACCATCATTTCCATAAGCGAGACATTTAAGTAATCCTTATAAATGACTTGTATGATTTGACATCTTATCAAGTAGGCATTAAAAATGAAACACTTACCATGCAAGTAAATCAGAATAGAGGGACACATCATTAAATCTATTAATATCCAAGCACAAGTAATTCTTTCAAATATTCTCAGAACTAAGAGAAGTCCTCATAAGAAAATTGGAACAGTACCAGAGAGAGAGAGAGAGAGAGAGAGAGAGACAGAGACAGAGTAAGAGTCAACATACAACCATTCCATGCAAATGACACCAACTAAATCTCACTTGGAGGGAGGAAAACCACCACCCAGCCATGAATCACCTATGATTCCCCGCGATTCGAAGATCTTGCCAATGATCAACTATCCTCCACTGATCGATGAACTCGATATTTAATACCCTCTTTCACAATTTAGTTACCATTAGCAGTGTCCTACTTTATGGATTTTTCTATTTACCTAAGTCTTATCCAGAAAATCTCATCTTTATCTCCCACGACACTTTTGCACATAAAAGGTTTCCTTTATCTCCTGTAAATATTTTATGTCTGATGGATCTTTATCTTCCATCCATCCGATGTATATCAAATCCATCCAAGCTTATCTAGAATCCCATCTAGAAGCTTAATGAGATATTCATCTCTATTCGATTCCTTATGGGATTTGGCAAGCATCTCCTCTCTCTTGGTGTTCGACCCTCCTAGTGATTTATTTTATTAATTTATTTAATAATACATTTGCTTTTCATATTACATATCACCTAGCTTTCCTCAGCTTAGGTTTTGAATAGTTTAACCCATAAAGGAGGGTATCAAACCTAGCTTTCCTCAGCTTAGGTTTACAAAATTTAACACACAAGGGAGGATATCACACCTCGCTTTAACTTAGCTTAAGATTACAATAGTGTAGTACACAAGCGAGGGGTGTTACATACTCGCCCCTTTAAATTTTACATCGTCCTCGGTGTATCACTACATCATGTCCTTGTTCACAGGTAGATGATTTCTAATCACCAACTCTCATGGGTTTGCCATCTGATGCAATTTTTCTGATGTACATATAATATAAGGAGTGCTCCCATAATCTCTCTCTCAATAGCTACATCGATCTCAAGGAGTTCTCCTAGCATCTCTTCTTCCGTAGCTACCTCTCACACATTTTTTCAAACCATTTGTGAGAATTTACAGATGAAAATCTTAACTATGATAAATATCATAATCTGTTACTATTAAAGCAGCTATTTCTTATCATTTATTTTATCTGAAGGATGTGTGTCCTTTACTTGCATTCTTTTAAGCCTTTATGTTCTTGTCAAACACCTCCTTCTTACAGTCTCTCTGCATACAATACATTAGTTAGCATATTTTCTACATTAATATGCCTGCAAAGTCATTACAAATTATTTCACATGAAAATCTATATTCATATACATATATTCATCTTAATTGTATGTATTCCAAATTACGATTAACCATAGTTAGTTATACCAAACTTACTTTCCTTCTTTTGGGTAATCTTGAGAATTGTTTAGCTAGCCACACATCCATCCAATGACTATTGCATACCTTGCACACAAGGTATGTTATATACACAAATACAAATTTCATTTTACAACCTTGTAGCATATGTAGTCATATGGTACCATATGTACTGTTGTACATAGTCTAGTTGTAGTACAGCTTATAATACCATCCTCAAGGTATCACCTACATGACATAAACTTTGTCCACATATTCTTTTTCCACAATGTTAGTATCTTAACAAAATTCATTTTTCATGGTACATCTATGTAATTAAGAAAGTTTTTATGTCATGTGTAAATCAATTCCATATGTCATGTGGTTACAATATCAATCACATATTATTGGATTGACAAATAATTCTGGGTAGATATACATAAAAGTTTTTACTACTTACAATCCTACACTCCTTGTAGTTGCAAGTGCTTATGATCTCAGGGTATTTACGTTATCTTATTCTTAACATTAAATCACCCCATACTAGAAGATGAGTTATCTATTTAAGAATTCTTGTTTGAATCACGCAACATTTCCTTATGTTGTCGAGACACCTTATCAATGCAATTTGATAAGAGATCCTCTCAATTTTTCTTTGTACAAATTATGATATCAATCTATTTAGATAGATTGTTAAATATCATTTAATTGACCTAGGGGTCCATACCATTTGTGCTACTTCACCAATTACTATGGTTTGCACTCAAGGATACTTATAGGTTCTATTATGCATATCCTTCAAATATGCATATGTCCTGGAAATGAATTTAAGTTAAATTTCCCCTTTAACCATACTTTCTTCCATCTGAAGAACGAGTCACATTGTAAGTATATGCATTAATCAAGAATTAATTTGACCATAATTTGTACAGTTACATAGTCCTTATACTATAACATGCTCTCACCATCCTTTACTTTTGTATAATACTTTTATAGCAATTATACCATTTGGAAGTTGTTTTTATAGTCAAATCTTACTTTTCACGTAGGTATGCATACTTTTCCTATTTACTATATAACATAATATGCATAGATAAGATTGATTTAGACTCAAGACTCTTTCTGATATGGATGCATAATATCAAGATGATCCCCCCATTAACCATTTGATAAATGCATTATTCTTACAAGTCTATAACACTGCACACACATGTGCTTACATGGTAAATTCAAATAACTCATTAATATGCATGGATATTAAGCATGTTCCTCTTCAACATGTTTATCTTAATGACTACTTAACCACAATATGGTAACAACATGTAAAACTATCCATGACAAGGCATAGGTATAATATATAACAATTAAGTCCAGGTACAACCATGAACTTCCTCCGTTATTTAATCATCCTTTCATGTATTAGGTGAGATTCATTTTTATTCACCAATCCTTATTTAAATCTATTACCTAATATAGTTTTCCACATAGTTCTTTAACCGATACATGTTATGGTTTGTGCTAGAGGTTAAAAACTTTCTAGTTTTTCTTCATCATTCATACTACCAATTTCGCCCAAGTTTCCTCTAGTTTCTATCATTCATTTATGTATTTTACTTTTACTTCTAAAACTCCAAACGACATGCTCAAATATGACCAATTTGGAGATTTACATGAAAATCATCCTACTAAGATAACTATAATTGGCTGCTTATGTATGGAATCATTATACATATTGATTTAATGTATAAATATTTATCTAGTTGTCCATTAGAAACATACTATGTTCATACTAAACATAGTAATCAAAAATTTCCAAGAAAGAGGTCTCAAGCATTCCTCTAAAATCAACTCATAAACCATTAACATAGGAAATACTACTAAAGATACTCATTTTTTTATTCTCATTCTTACATATAACACATAAGACAAAGTGGGCAGCATATCCATTACTTCCTCTAAATCACATAATAAATTCCTCTACTAATTTTTAATGTAAAGAACACATGCATCCACATAGATAATCTCTTTTCATGAATTGATATGTACTTTATGCCTCTTGCATATCTAAGTTAAGATATTACCTTACTTAACTAAATCCCTCACGTTCCAATCTATGCATGCTTATTTACTTATACATAATGTCCTCATAAGTTTTTGTTTCCTCAACAATGTATAACTGTAACGTTTTCTAACTAAAATGATTCATCTATTGGCAAACCATAAAGTAATTTAGATCATTACTTACATATGCCCTCATCAACAACCGCATTAAATTAGAAAGACAACTTTAAGGTGTTTAGTCTTGTAAATAACTTGTCTTTCACATCCCCCTATCCCTTCTTGGGATCTTTTAAACACATCTTAATTTCCTTAAGTTATGTTCCTAACTAGAAAACATACCACTCATCATTTAATAAACTAACCGAAGTTCAATCATTTCAAGCTAACCAACACATTAACTTATAATTCTCTTTTGGTATTATTCAATATTAATCTATGATTAGGAAGGTAAACATGGAACCTCCCTAATAGAATTTAAACTCGGAAATTTTACCACCATTCCCAAAATTTAAAACCAGAAAACACGTAATCTTGTCAATGTAGTTTATCCACATTGTTTTTCCCTACATGGATAAATAGTCAAACAACTGTAGCTTAGATTTTATTTTATGGACACCTTTCTTCGTCTCTGTCACAACCTAAGCTTATAACATGGATATAACACATCGATTTCATCATAGGTTGCTACAAAAATGATTGGTCTTACCGAGAGTTCCCACAGTGAACCGATTTTATAAGTTGACTCCACTTGCTGACTTAATAATATCTATGTTCTTGCAAATATCATGGCATATTTTGGGTTTGACACCCATTAGCGTGTAAATTTTCATGCCATTTCTAATTGACATATTCATTCCACATAGAATCATACATTTTCTAATTCCATAACTAGTTTTAATACAACAATTTTGCTCTTTGCTTCAAATTGAGTGCACGAGTTACATACTAAGCTTGGAGTTGCTACTTAGGGAATATTTATTGTGGTTCTACATTCAAATAGTCCTCGTAATAAATTACTGAATATGTAATTATATTTCTGTCAATAATAAGAAATAGGAACCCTCAAATACAAAAGAAGATCCGTTTCCACTTTTTTTTTTTCTACAATGAAGTTTAATGTGTAAACCATGTCCAAGGTTCCATAAAGGTTCCAATCGAAAAAAATGCATTTCATTCTCCTGAAGGTTCATGTTCCACTAAGGTGCCACCTAGAAGAATTATGGACCAATTTCCACCTTAACCAATACAACTAAAAGAGAATGCAGAAAAATATACATGTAAAAAAAAATGTATATATTCCAAGTGTTGGGTGGACATTAACAAAGTCCTATTTAAACTTAACACATTAATTTCACTAGTACTTCTGAAAGACACATTACGAATGTAGGAAACTAATTCACCAGTGTCAAATCAAAAGAAAAACAAATCCTTTTCCATTATTCGTGTGAGGCTAGTAGCGCTTCCAACACATTGCCAAAGAAGACTTTTACAGTAATGGAGTAAATGAAAAAACATGTTATGCTACGATAAATAGACTCAACAAAACATTTCATTACACTGTAGCGGCAATAGAATTTCTCGAAAAACCTTTTTGAAACCAGGATGACTAATTTATTTTAGAATTCATTCAGATATGATACAACAATTTTGATATAAAAATGGTAAATACCAAATCCATCTTCATTCGTATTTTGACTTATCGGGTTAAAAACGCTCACTACGTAGAAACATAAATGTATATATCGACAATTTAACGCCTATGCATCCACCTCTCTCCTACTCGGATTCAAGACCCACATCAAATACTCTTATTCTTTTACTTCTTAATTAATTTTTCAAACAAATCGAAAAAAAAACATACTGCCCATGGCCTTCAGAAATCATGATTAATTTATTATCATGCTTTTACCCATTAAGGTTTAAGATGCGTTACCTACTGCTATGGTTAGGTATTTGTCATTTCTATCAATGGTGGAATCAGAATGGTTTTTAACTCATACGATTCTTAATTTTTTTTTCAATAAAAAAAACATTTTCTCATTGACTTCTTGTCGAACTACAATGTCTCATAAGCTAACTCAATGAAACTTTCGAGTTTCATAAAATTAAACATGGAAAAGTTATATTAAAAACTTTTCTGATCAAACACATAGCTCATATTCCTACGAGCATCTCCACTTTTATAACTTTAAAAAAAAAAAATTCTCAATGCATAATACCAAAAGAAAAATTCATATCCATGCTATTGTCAACGTGTAGCCACCTTACCGAGATTGAACAACCGCTCCAAAGATAGGGATGTTGAAGCTGAATAATTTAAGGTGGAAGAACTCTACCTCCAACGCTAGCACAATAGTGTTCTTAGTGCCTACGTGCACCAAAACCCTCCCTCAACCGCTTATCATCGGTTCTAGATTCAGTGCACCTCAGGACACTACGAACTCTCCCCCTTTCATTCCGCCACTTACAAAGCTACCTTCACCCCCTTTGGAATGCTATGAGCCCCTCTGCCAGCAGGACAAGAGCCGATATGGTGGTAATTGCAACAACACAATGCTACACTCATTGCCATTAACAATCAAATACCATACTCTTGCTTCTATTGATTAAACGGGTATGAGACTCAAACTAGGCGAACTGGAAGAAATTATGCAAGGGCAAGAGGAGTAAGGTGTTACATGTTTGAGCTTTCATTTTACTGTCTTTATAGAAACTGATTTTCTTTTCACAACAATCTTTTCTCTGTTCGATTGATGGCATGACTAGAAAGCCTACGACTTTTGCCTTACTTGTTCCAGAACGAGAGTAAAAGCCACCGCCTCCATGTGGGTAAGTTTTATATGCTGGGGCTGTTAGATAATGATTATCGGTAAGGCTTGTCTCTTATCATTTCAGATATTCCATTTATTTTTTTCTTCCGACTGCTTTTACCAGTGTGATCATGGACAATATTTCTATATTCGAAATTAGAAAATCGACTTTTGGAATCGAATAATTTATTAACTCTCCGGATCATTGGATGGGGTCGCGTTCTCATGGATATTTCCAAAGCGGTCGATATGGTCGAATATATCTAGCATCCATATCATCATGTAACAACTCCATCCGGCATTCTCCCCTTATAAATTTTCACAGGGAGCTAGTGGATTACCATCAACTGCCAGTTCGACAGACAAAGAGGAGGCTTAACTAAAATAAATAGAAACCTTATGGTGATTCCCTTTGAAAGGTTATTTTTTCTATGTTTTTGAATATAATGCTATACATGTGGCTAAGCTTAACCACGTCTCAGCAAAACGCTACTTCAACAAAGAGTGGGGAATAAAGTTTCACCCAAGGGTAATGACCATCGCATCAATCACATGTCTTTCTATTGATTTTAACCCTGAACTTTGTGATTTTAATACAGAGTAGGATTCCCCATACCAGTAGCGTATTGGTGAAACCTATGGTTAATAAGGAGTAGGATTCCTGGGTGAGAATCCATTAACCATTGGTGGTATGAAAAAGAACCTCTTCCTTATTTCCACCTTTATGGCTGACTTACGGAGGAATTAATTCTCCTCTGGCACAATAGTATGTTAATTTATGCATTGACAAATTTGATGAAAGATACAGTCATTTATAACTGCGCACACCATATCGGTGGTTGTGCCAGTTTCAGAGGTTTCAAACTAGGTGATATAGTAAAATTTTTTCCTAACTATCGATCTCTTCAAACCATTCAAAGAAAATACTATCATCCGATAATTCGGATTGGGTAACAATGATCCAAGCCATCACCATATTCGTCGTGAGAGCAGAGGCATTATTTGGTGGTATACTCAAAGCAACCCATTCTCACCTTGAACTGTATGTTGAGCATAGTCTAATGTTGATGAACAACTCGATTACGAGTTAATTAATAGTCAAATATACATTCAGGCAAAGTGTGAAATGACACCCATAAGGAAAGGCTTCATCAACCGATCAAGCAGAGTACCCAATCTGCCCATCGTGATGGCATTTGACCATTTTGCAGCTTCCATCTCTCAAAATCATCATTTAAACTCGTATTAGTAATAGCACACCTAGATGACCTGCGATTTATATAGGCTGACGCAAAACCATACTAAATGTCAACCCATGCACAATCCGAGTTTATAACTTTATTCAGAACTGTCCCCTCAACACTATCTAATATCACTACTCCTACCCAACAACTTGTTATTGTACGAGGCTATAGTCAACAATTTTGTAATTTTGTTGCTTGCACGCTTGCACATATACAGTAACTAGGAAAAGAAATAAATAATATCCCCTGACATAAAATTCCAGTGTCAACATTAATACCTCTTCTTCATTCTTCATGATGCATGCAACAAGAATTGTGCATACGTGCTCCATATTCCTTTAACTAATTTTTTTCTAATATTTAGATTCAATCTTGAAGAATCATTGCAGATTTGACACTTATACCTGGATTCTCTTGTATACTTTTAGTAGTGAGGCCAAATGAGGCTTGAACCTTTTCATATCCTACTGAGGTGTATTGGCCCATAGGTCGCAAGTTTTAAACATGAGCTTTAATACCATTTGTAACAAACCTCCTTAGGCTACCTAGGAATTTCATTCTTAGATTCCACTAAATTAAAGATTTCTTCGTTTACAGCTGAGTTTTTAGTGGGCAGCACAAGTGTATTAAAACAATTAGTACATATACAATTATTACAGAATTCTTTAGATCATCCCTTAGTCATTAATACATAGCTAGGAGAAGGGTTAATTTATAGCATACAGTTATTAGAACTCTTTGACATCCCTATCTCATCATAATTGGAATAAATGTTGCAGGAAATATGATTAAAAATCCTAATACCCGTATGTGACAGAGCATGCTCAGTTATTTATGCAACAAGCCAAAGTATCAAGCCTCCTTACGCATGACATAGATAGTGGTGAATCATCAATAAATCTATGAGAGACATTCTTGCATAACTCTTCCACATGCATGAACCTTTCCATAATAGTGATCATAATATCCCTCCTTACCAAACGTAAATATGATCATAATAACCTTGACATGCATATGCTATCACACATGAGTCATGTGTATTATTCCATCCATCTTTTCCATAAGCGAGAAAATTAAGCAATCCTTACAAATGACTTGTATGATTTCACATCTTATCAAGTAAGGATTAAACATGAAACACATATCATGCAAATAAATCTCATCAGAATAGAGAGACACATGATTAAATCTATTAATATACAAGCACGGGTAATTCTTTCAAATATTCTCAGAACTAAGAGAACTCCTCATAAGAAAATTGGAACAGTAACAAAGAGAGAGAGAGAGAGAGAGAGTAAGAGTTAACATACAACCATTCCATGTAAATGACACCAGCTAAATCTCACATGGAGGAGCGCCACCACCCATCCATGAATCACCTATGATTCCCCCTGACCTGAAGCTTTTGCCAAGGATCAATTGTCCTCCATTGATCGATGCACTGGGTATTAAATACCCTCTCTCATGATTTAGTTACCATTAGCAGAATCTAGCTTTATGGATTTTTCCATTCACGTAGGTCTTATCCAGCAAAGCTCATCTTTATCTCCCATTATGCTTTTACACATAAAAGCTTTCCTTTTTCTCCTAAAAAGTTTTATGTCCGACGGATCTTTATCTCCCATCCATCTGATAAATGTCCAATCCATCCAAGCTAATATATAATCCCATCTAGAAGCTTTTCATGAAATATTCATCTCTATCCCATTCCTGATGGCATTTGGCAAGCATCTCCTCTCTCTTGGTGCTCCACCCTCCGAGTGATTTATTTTATTAATTTTTTTAATAATACATTTTCTTTTCATATTACATATCACCCAACTTTCCTGAACTTAGGTTTACAACGTTTAACCCACAAGGGAGGATATCACACCTAGATTTAACTTAGCTTAGGTTAACAATAATGTAGTACAAAAGGGAAGTGTGTTCCATTATGTCTATTATGTGTCCACATTCCTACTGATGTATATTGTTACATAGATACACATTGTATTTGTTGGTGACCATGCTCTATCTACTAAGTCACATGGATCCACCATGTATTTATTCATGGCCATGTATACACAATGTATGTTTTAGCAGCCATGTTCAATATTTATATATCACTGAGCATGGGTATGCCCACCTTGGGGATGTTATCACAAAAATTGAGACTTCAACACTTGAGTTCCTCTGATCAAGATTCTTAATCTTGGATTCTTCCTTCCATTTTGAGATTTGAAGTATTATTGTAATGCATTTCAATCATAATTTTCTCTTCTGACCTCATGCATTATGGGGATTCTATTATAACTCTATTTACCACTCCATTATAGTGAGAGAAACCCAATATCAACTTACCTCAAATGTTTGGTTAAAATGCATCCATTTTCACATTTTCTTTTACTTATGTAAGATTTATCCCATTATAAAAGGGTCGAATTACATGTTTCAATTATTTCTCACTATTAATTTTGCAAAATATTATAATTATGGGAACAATCATTTCATAATTGAGATAATTGAGAAAAAAATTCATAAATGTGTTAAATGTTTCTAGAGTTCTCCATTCAAAAGGAGATAAGGTTGACCAACTTCTGTACGAATTTCCTAGGGGACCATTATTGTAGAAGTCTCCTAACTTCTCAACCTCCTAAGTGTGTAGATGCATTCTCCCAAAGGATAAAATTAGCCTATATAATCTCACAACGAGAAAATGGGGTAGGATGAGGTATCTAAACTATAACACGAGAGATCTGATCTATAGGGAGAGGATACTATACTACAAGCTTGAGGAGAGTATCTCCTTCATTGGAAGGTATACTAATGTACTTTGACTTATATGGTTAATAAAAATATATGTTCCTTCCCCTTATATAAGTTTTGGAGTAATTTATATCTGTGATTTCTATATGTTTTTAGTCTACAATCTTCTTTGGAAGATCACTTCTTGTCTATGTTTGGTTATGCTTGTGTGAAATATTTGAATTGGGAGTGGATGAAAGAGATCACTTGATTGAAGAACAAGGATTCTAGATCATGCCCAAAATCCTTAACCCTCTTATGAGGAGGTGTTGGTACCATTCCATGACCTCCTTTTTCATCCTAAAACATGTCATTTACCTACCTCTTTTTATCATATATCTCTTACATCCCTTGAAAATTGATTATTTAATAGTCTTATAGTTATTAAATTGCATTGAAATTGATTTAGGAGTTTTATGTTAACGAATTAGGAATTTCTGGCAAAATGGCTACAGGAATTTCCATCATCCTGTAATTGGTTTATTGTTTGACATGTGGCATGACAGCTAGGCTAGAGCGAAGGGTAGGGATGAAAAGCAGAATGTCCAAGCGTGGACGAATACCTATCCTACAGCAGAATCGACCCTCCTACATGCGCGGTCAACGAAGGTCAAACTATGGCATGTTGGCAACAAAGGCAGCAACAGCACGCATTCCAAATTGATTTAGTTTTGTTTCCTTTTTGAAATCAGCTTAGGATAGAAACATTTTCAAAAATCACGACATGGTAAAAGCGGCGACAACCTGCTCATGAATGTACATTCATTTTCGAGGGTTGTAGAACCATATGTAAAGACAATTCTGGATAGTCAGACATTTTTATCATTATCATTGTTTCATTTCAAAAACAGAGTTTTGAATTTAATATCAAAGACATTGTTGCAGTCACAATCTCTTGCGTTGATTTGATAATTGCGTGATAACAGTCCAGTATACCTCTGGAATGTGGACGGGCCCTGTGTTAATGTGGTATACTGTTGTTTTCTTTCATTTACAGCTTAGGGTATTAAATATACGCAATGATTAGAATTGGTTTATATTTATGATATGCATATGATTTATGCTTGTGATCGTGCTTGAATAGATCATCACTGAGATCGTGAACCGTATCCTGTAAGGGATTCGATCCCTGATTGTCTTGTAAAGCAATGTCACAAACTCTTATGCTTACGATTTCCATATATTTTCATCTTGTATGAATGTTAATGAATTCTGAGTAATTGATAAACAGGGGTTTTATGCATGGTGTCTCTGTAAGGGGATTAAAATCTTGGTTTACAGTGATACACAACGTTTTTGAATTGAATGATAGTGTTGTAACTAGGTAGATTAGACTTAGCTAACAATCCTTTATTTTTATATACTTTAGACGCATGCCTCTAAGTCTAGGAAACCTCGTCGATAATAAATATAGCCTAGTCTAGCACCCTAGATAGGACACTACATTTTGGCATCGTTGCCGGGGACGCGCACTTAAAGGATTTAAAAAGAAAAGAAAAAAAATTCAATAAGCAAAAATAAACAAAGACACAGTTAGAAATCATGTTCATTTATGCCTAGATTTAGAGACAGTCAGGGTAGATTCATAAAAACCCCCGCCATTCAAAAACTAACCCATCATTATCAGGAGTAGACTCTTTAAGGAATTCAACACCAGCTGAGAAGGTCATCATACAAGCATTAGAGGATAAACAAAAGTCAGTACAGAGACTTACTCTCAACGAAAGGCAAACTTTATTAACACATAAATCACAGAAGAAGTACTTTCCTAGGTTTTCCACACAAGGAGAAAGTAGCACAGTGACCGAACAATCTTTCTTTAATCTCCTCTTTAAAACAAGCAACTCTGATATAGAGAAACCTATTAGAATGGCTGAGGAAGGAGATGGATCAGTACCACATCAAGGACATAGAGACAAAGAAGAGTCAACTTTTCCTTTTCCTATACATGAACCACAAGAAGATGATGAGATCAAAATGAAGAACATACCTCCATCCGTGCTACCTAACTTTTATGGTATGGCTTCAGAATATCCAAACTCATTCTTGTTTGAGTTTGACATTGTATGTTGAACATATGGCTATACAGATGATGCCCATAGGCTTAGACTCTTTCCAGCGACATTAAAGGCATCAGCCTTAAGATGGTTCATGAGGCTTGGTGAGCATGCTATAGTTGATTGGGATGGCATGAGAAGAGTATTTCTAAGGAAATATTAACCTTACTGTAGATCCAAAGACTCTAATGATGACATGTTTAGAATGAGCCAACAAGAGGATGAAACCTTAGAGGAATACTTAGAACGGTTTGTCTACAACTTGATGGGAAAAGGTGACATTTATGTTTTACCTTTTGAAGAAATCACTGACTTATGTGAAAAGTATTCAAGGAGAAAATCTAAAATGGGAAAAGGAACCCTGTCATCCAAAGTCACAAAATCTGCCTCAGCATGTGTCACAAGGGCTGAAATAGAGAATCTGTTAGAAGAGTTTAAAATAGATCTGTTAAGCACGCTAGGGAACCAAATTGACACTCTAAAAGCTAAAAAGAAACAAGAAGCTGAAGATCAGACAATGGCCATTTTCTGCCCAAAGTGCTGGAAGAAACATGCATTAAAAGACTGCCCACTAGAAAACATCCAAGTTTGTGCTTTTTGTACTGAACATCATGATATATTTAACTGTCCTAAAGTTAAAATTTTGCAGAACTGTAATATGGCATCCAATGTAGAGATGGAAAACGTGTATTACATGGGCGCAAAGAGACCATGGCAGCCAAGGCCAGCACCAAATCAAAATTTGCAATTTCCTGTAAATGATCAAATGTATGCACAGAATTCATGGAATGTACCCATGCCATGGCAGCACCAAAACCATCCACAACAACAATGGAGACCATCTCAATGATACTCTCAATCTTATCATACATATCCTCAATCATACCCACCATATTCACAACCATATCAACAATACCATCAACCATATTCATCACATTCTCAACCATATCAGCAGTATCGTCAACAAGTTGTTTATCCACCTCAACCTACTCAACAAGAACTACCTGCTCCTCCACCAATAAATCCACCACAACTACAATTTCTAGCTAACTCACAACCTTCCAGACCCACTCAAATTCCTGCTCAAACTGTTCCAAATCAAAATAATAGAGCAGAGAGGCCAGCCTACAATGTAGAAGAGGGAACCTCATACCCCACACTACCCTTGCAAAATATCAACTTGAGGTATGGTAGGGTACTCCAAAAAGATTCTCCAATAGCAGATAAGCAAAAAGAAAACACAGAAAATGAAAATGAAATGACAAATCAAAGAAAACCAAACGATGATACCAAAGATAAGCAAATGCAACCATTGCATCCACCTTTTCCAGATCGATTGGTCCAAATCAAACCCCCACTCTTTATACCATAGTTTGATGTCTTAGATGAACTCAAAAATGTCTACATAAAAATTCCACTGCTGCAAGCTATAAAATACATTCCCATATACACTAAAGCCATCAAAGACATGTGCCTCAAGAAGCCTGCTAGAAAAAGGATTGATCCTCAAACCATTCATGTTATAGGACATTTAGCAGGCCTTATGACCAATACCATCTCCATAGAAAAGTATGTTGATCCTGGCATTCCCAAAGTGACCACCATCATTAACAACATAGAAATTCCAAACACTTTGATAGATCTTGGGGCCGCAATCAATGTCATGACTCTTGAAACCATGAGAACGCTCCAACTTACAAATTTGCAACATACAACAATTGTTCTAGAACTAGCTGATAGGTCTAAAGTGATTCCTGAAGGGATTTTGGAAGACATAATTGTCTCACTGGACTCTTGGGAGTATCCAGTGGATTTATTAGTTCTTCAACCCAAATCCAATTTAGGAGGACACCCTATCATTATTGGTAGACCATGGTTAGCGACTGCTGATACATTCATAGGATGTCAATTGGGCAACATGATCATTTCGAGAGGGACCGAAAGAAAACAACTCACCCTCTACCCATCGACACAATCACCAACAGTAACACATAATTTGTGGCTTGATGATAAATTCAATGATAAAGAAGAAGTACAATCTATTTTTAGCATTGACCAAATCTATGATTTCCAAGAACAAAACAATAATGATTTGGTAGAATTATTCCTTTCTGAACCTGATATTTCTGAAAATTCGAGACACGACCAATATCATGTTGTAGATGTACTTTTAGCCCAAAATTCTAAGGAAACATGCACCATACAATCTTTGCAAACCAAATTTCATGACATCTTTCCAGTTCAATCCATCACCAACACACAGAGTCAGATCATAGAGATTAGTTCAGGGAAAACTCTGAACATAGGCAATCATCTAGACTCATCTCAGCAAGAGAAATTGATTCGACTCTTGAGAAAATATCAGAAAGCCTTTGCTTTGGACTACACCGATCTATATGGGATTCACCCTGACACATGTACTCACCATATTTACATGGATAGTACTATCAAACCAGTGAGGCAACCACAGAGAGGGATGAACCCCATTCTCCAAGATATTGTCAGAGAAGAGTTGCAAAAACTATTGAGAGTTAATTTTATATATCCTATTTCTGACAGTCAGTGGGTATCCCCATTGGTTATGGTGCCCAAGAAAAATGGTAAGTGGCACATTTGTGTTGATTACAGACAACTGTACAAAGCCACGCTCAAAGATTATTTTCCACTACCATTTATTGACCAAGTGTTAGACACCCTAGCTGGGAAATCTTCATTTTCTTTTCTTGATGGTTTCAGTGGCTACAACCATATCAGGATAGCCTCAGAAGACCAGGACAAAACCAAATTCACCTGTCCTTGGGCCACTTATGCTTACAATGTTTTTCCGTTTGGACTTTGCAATGCTCCAGCGACATTTCAGAGAGCTGTATTAGCTATTTTCGTTGATTTAGTTCATGATTGTGTTGAAGTTTACATGGATGATTTTTCATTATATGACAATTCATTTGAACATGCATTAGAGAACCTTGAGAGAGTTTTGAAAAGATGTATTGAAGCTAATCTGTGCCTCAGCAATGAGAAGTGTCTTATGATTTTCAACGAAGGGATAGTGTTAGGCCACTATATTTCTTCTCAACCCATCAAGGTTGACCTAGCAAAGATCCAGATCACTGTTGATTTGCCAATTCCAAATAATCAAAGAGAGGTAAGAAGTTTCCTTGGGTATGCAAGTTATTATAGAAGGTTTATTAAACATTTTAGTAAAATAGCTTTACCTTTGTTTAAACTTCTAACAAAATATGTACTTTTCAATTGGAATGAGAACTTCCAACAAGCATTCGAACTACTCAAAAAGAAGTTATCAACCACACCAGTCTTGAGAGGGCCTAATTTGAGCCTACCATTTCATATCTTTACAGATGCATATGACACTGCAGTGGGTGCATCATTAGGCCAAAAAGAGGAATCTTGTACTTATGCCATTTATTTCATTAGCAAAAATCTAACACCTGCAGAGTCAAACTACGCAGTCATAGAGAAGGAAACACTTGCTATCATCTATGCTGTGAATAAATTCCGACATTACATAACTGGTTATGAAGTCTTTGTACATACCGATCATTCTGCCATTAAACATTTAATGAATAAACCAATAACTAGTGGCAGAGTTACTAGATGGTTACTATTGTTACAGGAATTTAACATCACAGTGTTAGATAGACCATGTAAAGAGAATCAGGTGGCAGACTTTCTTTCTAGACTACAAAATCCAGGTGAGGTTGTTCTGGTTGAAGATTCTTCTCCAGATGAAAATTTATTTGCAATTTCCATAGTAAATCTTTGGTACGCTGATTTGGCCAATTATTTGTCTACAGGAAGGACACCTCCACACTTTACTGCAAAGGAAAAGAAGAGACTAGTCAAACAAAGTGTTAGATATTCATGGTCTAATGGTGATTTATTTTACACTGGTTATGATATGATCATTAGAAGATGTGTAAGAAATGATGAGGTAATTGATATTTTAAAATCTTTCCATGATGAACCATGTGGTGGGCATTTTGCAGCTAAGAGGACAGCATTCAAAGTTCTTACCCTTGGATACTATTGGCCGTCCATTTTCAAGGATGCCAAGAAGTATGTGAAGAGTTGTGAAAGCTTCCAAAGAATTGGCACGCCAACAGCTACAGACGAGATGCCTCTTCAGCCCCATGTTCACTTAGAGCCATTTGAAAATGGGCTCTAGACATTATTGGACCCATTAACCCAACCTCCAATGGTAAGAAGTACATCTTAGTATGTACTGACTATGTCACAAAGTGGGCTGAAGCAAAAGCACTGGTTAGAGCCACCGAACACACAGTGGTAAATTTCCCTTTTGAAGAGATTTTTGTAAGGTATGGAGTACCAAGGGAGATAGTGACTGATCAAGGTACCTAATTCACCTCAAAGTTGGTAAAGGACATCACAGAAAAATACCAAATCAAGCATAGGAGAAGCACACCTTACCATCCACAGGCCATTGGGCAGGTGGAATCCACAAACAAAACTTTGGAAGGCATCATTACTAAAACTGTTGCAATGAACAAGAAGAATTGGGAAGAGAAGCTCAAAGATGCACTCTGGGCTTACAAAATTACATGGAAGGATACTACAGGATTTACACCATACCATTTGGTGTATGGCAAAGAGGTAATGCTTCCTATTGAGTTTCAAATACATACTTTTAAATTGGCTGCATATTTGCAAATTGACTTGGACCAAGCACAAGAAGAAAGAATTCATCAGTTAAACCAGCTGGATGAAATGAGGCAGCAATCAGAGGAAACCACAATCCTCATGCAAAAACAAAGGAAGCAATGGCATGATGCACATATCAAGAAGAAGAAATTCAAGGAAGGTGACTGGGCTTTACTTTTTGTCTCTAAGTTCAAAGATCATAAAGCCAAGTTTACCACCCATTGGATGGGCCCATACCAAATTGTTCAGGCTTACGAAAATGGTTCAGTGAAGCTCAAAACTATTGATGGAGAAGGTCATTCCTTTACTCTCAATGGTCATTGCCTGAAACTATACACTAAGCCCACCAACAAGAAAGATTTTCTCCAAACAGTATCTCAACAAAGAGAGGTTGAGATATTGCAGCCCTCAGCTACAGTATCCCTGCCTTAGTTTATTTCCTTTAAATTTTGAAAAAAAAGAAATAAAAAAAAAAACTAAAAAAAGACTAAAAATATATATAATATATATATATATATAAAGAACAAAATATAAATATAATAATGGGTTAGATGTGAAAAACTAGCCTCTGGCACACTCTAACCCCGATTCCTACTGAAAACCATTCGTTGGCAGGTAAGAATTCTCTTTCTGTTGTTCACTGTTGATTTCTCAGCTAAATAATGACTTGAGGACAGTCAAAACTTTCATGGGGGAGAGAAGCATCAGCATTTTGTTCTTTTATCTCTCCATTGTAAATTCTTAAAGATTTCTTATCTCATCTCCTCACTGTAAATTTCCAAAGCAGTTTGTTCCAGCATTCCATATTTCAATAAATAAGTTGTTTTGTCATTGTTTTATCTCAGAGGGACCTCGTTATAAACATTATGCAGGGGGACCTGTTCTGTCCAAAAGACCATGCTATCAGCACCAGCAGTAATGAGACCTGTTTAGACACATAAAATGGACCTTTTAAGAGATTGTTATTTCAGGGTTACATCAACACAACTTCAGCAAGTTTCTACAAGGATTCACAGGTTGTTGGGCACCAAGACTCCATCAAATACCCGATCTCAAAGTACTTGTATACATATAAGGAGCTACATGAACATCTTTAAGATTTCAGAGGGACCTGTTGCATTCAGATCTATCTCAGGGGACCTGTTATGAACAACAAAGAATAGTCAAAAGAGACTAGTCCTACTCAGCATGCCAATGCAACAACAGCCAAACAAAAGTGTAATATGTTCCTTGTTCTTAACATTTAATTTCTTAGATTAATTTTTAATGTTAATTTTAATGACTGTGACTGTTATGATCGATTTCAAGGGCACTACATTTTCCATCATCCCTTATCTCCCTGATTCTTCCCTACTTCAACCTATTTCATACCTCTAAAATCCATTACCCCTTAATATCAACCTTGTTATACGCATCCTACGGCCATACCAACATCCTCCATTTGGTCGAGTACCAACAGGACATGTGGTGGATTGTATTTTTAAAAAATGAAGGTAAGAAACAGGTGTTAAAGAGGCTTATTCATTGTATTTCATACGAAAGAATGATGATTCCACCACCCAATGCAGCTAAATGATTCATAGGACTCCCTAAAATCATACCTCAATATTGCATATACGCTCCCAGTGCTCCTATGCTGGCATTTATGCAAGCGGTACAACCATTCCCTTGTTTCCAAAGATGAATGCGCTATGGAGTAAAGGTAGTTGGTTATTTTACTGTCATTTTCATATTGTTCACACTGGCATATAAACCCTGTGGCTTCCATAGTAAGGACTGAAGGTAGTGAGCGCCATTCCATTTCGAATCCCACCAAAGTCACAAGACAGTCGAACAAGCATCACATTGTATATTAAGGGTGCGACGACATCAAGTAACAAATTAAAATTTCTTTGTTAAAATTGAAAGTAAGAGAACGACCCTCTGCCATGATGACCAATAGGGTCGAGCCGAGCGTGTTCAATAGTTCTCAATACCATGAAGATTGCATTTCGATTCTCAGAGAGATACAGTGGTTGCCCTTTTTGGAGAAATTTCATGGAAGCAATGAAGTGGTTACCAAGCAATTCGCTTTCACATTCAATGGGGAGAAAGCCCTGATAGGTAACTTCTCATTTAGGGTTTCAGAAGACACCGTCGCCCAGTCAATAGGGATCAGCCTAGAAGGGGAAAAGTATTTTAAGACCAAGCAATTTAAAGAGAAATCGTGGACTCAATTCATGTCTAGATCCCGAGTCTCATCAGTTAACTGGAAGAAAGGCGTCCCAAGGAGTTGGTTGGTGCATCCCTGGGATGAGATGGTCTACATACTCCAAAAATTCATAACCTGCGAAGGCCGTTACACTATTGTTTATCTATACCATATCAAGTTACTGCTACACTTGAAAAGCCAGTGTGTTATTAGTCTACCATATTTTCTATTGCAAAGCCTAACCAAGATGTCGAAGACCATCCAAAAGCAGAAGGGAAATGAAGACAAGAGCCTATATCGCTTTGGCTTAATTAAAATTCTTATTTAGCATGAATTGCAGAGAAGAGGGAAAATGTGGGAGGAGTTCTTAGCTACTAACCAAATTAAAGTTGAGGAAGAGAAAGAAGAATCGCAGGAGAACTCAGGATTCATGAAGGACATCGATGAAGAGATCCCAACACCCAAAGCAAGCAAGGTGCCTCCACCTGTGAGTAGCATCAGGACTAGGCAAATGAGAAAGGAAGATTCTAAGAAGGCAGAGCAAGATAAAATTTTCACCACTTATTCAAGAAGAACAAGGAGGACACCAAAAGCCGAGTTGCAAGAAGACCAACTTGAATCCGATGCACATATACCAATGGATATTCAGAGCAGTGATCACTCGCCACCAGGACCAGGAGCTGATATAGAGGTTGAAAGCCACTCATTACCAGGACCAGGAGTTGATATAGAGGTTGAAAGCAATAACAAGCACGAAAAAGGTTCACCACCTCCCAATAAGAAACAGAAGAAACTGGAGAAACAAATTGAGAAATTAAAGGAAGAGCTCATGGAGGCTAATATGCTGGAAAAAGTTATCAAGAAAGAAAATTAAATGCTCCGAGCGCAGAGTAAAGAGACTCAAAAGAAGAATGAAAAGTTAAGGGAGCAAGTCAATGAACTAAAGGCCGAGCAAACAGATATTTGTAAGTGGGCCACTAAGTGGTACAATCAGAAGAAGACCCTAAAAAAAAAATACAAAAGATTAAAGCAGGAGCTCCATGGTAAAAAAGATGCCTAGGTGAAAAAGAATGTGGACACATTGCTAAAGGTAGCAGAGGTACAAGCAGGGACAGAGTTCAAAGGAAGCACTTCGGGGTTAGCATGAGGGCATGCTAATTCATTAAGTCGGGGAGAGATGTTGGTACCATTCCATGACCTCTTTTTTCCTCCTAAAACATGTCATTTACCTACCTCTTTTCATCATATATCTCCCAGATCCCTTGAAAATTGATTAGTTAATAGTCTTATAGTTATTAAATTGCATTGAAATTGATTTAGGAGTTTTATGTTAACGAATTAGGAATTTTTGGCAAAATGGCTACAGGAAGTTCCAACATCCTGTAATTGGTTTATTGTTTGACATGTGGCATGACAGCTAGGGTAGAGCGAAGGGTAGGGATGAAAAGCAGAATGTCCAAGCATGGACGAATTCCTATCCGTCAGCAGAATCGACCCTCCTACATGCGCGGTCAACAAAGGTCAAACTATGGCATGTTGGCGACAAAGGCAGCAATAACACACATTCTAAATTGATTTAGTTTTGTTTCCTTTTTGAAATCAGTTTAGGATAGAAACATTTTGAAAAATCACGACATGGTAAAAGCGGAAATAGCCTACTCATGAATGTACATTCGTTTTCGAGGGTTGTAGAACCATATGTAAAGACAGTTCTGGATAGTCAGTCAGTTTTATCATTATCATTGTTTCATTTCAAAAACAGAGTTTTGAATTTAATATCAAGGACATCGTTGCAGTCAAAATCTCTTGCGTTGATTTGATAATTGCGTGATAACTGTCCAGTATACCTCTGGAACGTGGACGAGCCCTGCTTTAACGTGGTATACTGTTGTTTTCTTTCATTTACAGCTTAGGGTATTAAATATATGCAGTCATTAGAATTGGTTTATGTTTATGATATGCGTATGATTTATGCTTGTGATCATGCTTGAATAGATCATCACTGAGATCGTGAACCGTATCTTGTAAGGAATTCGATCTCTGGTTGTGTTGTAAAGCAATATCATGAACTATTATGCTTACGATTTCCATATATTTTCATCTTGTATGAATGTTAATGAATGCTGAGTAATTGCTAAACAGGGATTTTATGCATGGTGTCTCTGTAAGGGGATTAAAATCTTGGTTTACAGTAATACACAGCGTTTTAGTTTGATAAATGAATTGAATCTTGGTTTATAGTGATACACAGTGTTTTTGAATTGAATGATAGTGTTGTAACTAGGTAGATTAGACTTAGCTAACAATCCTTTATGTCTATATACTTTAGACGCATGCCTCTAAGTCTATGCACCCTGGTCGATAATAAATATATCATAGTCTAGCACCCTAGATAGGACACTACAGGAGGCAAGGTACTCTATCATAATTTATAGCATTAGAAATTGCATCGAAACTTCACGAATGGCCATCTAGATTGTGGATTGTTATTAGATTTTCCTAGTCATTTTATTTTTTTGTATAGTGATCTCAATAAGGCATCATATCACAGAGCAGTAGCTCCTTGCATGTAAATTTCATTGCAACAAATTTTACTACCTTGCTCTCTTCACCTAGTTATTCATTGCAATTCTCAATGAATCAAACCTAAAGGATGGAATTTAAAGTACAATATATTTTAAAAAACTATCTATGTTATGGGAAGTATAATTAAAATAATTGCAGCTATAAATGCTTGCTCTAAATGATACTACGTTTGTACGGTACTTATACATCGTTGTCGGAGATATGGGTGCTCACAGGGAGTGAAGAAATATCAAAAAAATAGATAAAGTATGCACCCAATATATGTTTACTTATTATGAAACTCCATAGCTCTATTTTTCTATTAAATAGTATGAAATAAATGAAATAAATTTTCCCTAGGTTGGATTCATTACTTAAATATTGAGTAGATATTAGGTACTCAAACCTTTAGAACTTTTATTTGATTTGTATTATGTGGAATCCATAAAATTTGGTATAATGTTTAGGAATTTTTTCAAATTTATCATTTGGTTTTTATAAATTTAAGCGAAATTATAATAACAAAAAACATTTTTGGTTCATCCTACTGCATTTCCATTTGTTCAAACCTCAACAACTTCCCTTAATTTTTCTCAAAAATCAATGGGCCCTATATAATTTTTGAAAATATCACCTTGGTTTTATTTTTATTGTTATTTTAAGTGGTTTTTATGTTCCTAATTTTTAACATTTATATTTTCTTCATATTCTCTTCTTCAAGACATTTCTAGTGATATAATATTTGTCTCGTGTCGGGTTCTGGATCAAGAGTTATAATCCTTAGAATTTTTGCATTTTTTTCCAATTTTGATAAGGAGGCATGCTGACATGGAAGCCTACATGGAATTTTGATGTAGCATTGTTCACTCAACAAAGTTTGTGTCAAACATTACATATTGATCTTCCACATGAACTCCATTTGTTAGTCCATTTGGCCATATCAACACCAAAAAATCCTTTTCTTCTCACCATGTGGCACCCCCATTTGGACACCATGTCACTTGGTGGGAATTTCATGACGGAGAGGCATAAACCACTAGCCATGATTTTCTAATCACTAGAATTATTGTTTTTCTCTAGCTAGGACATTTTCATGTATCCATTATCCAAATTTGGTCTAGAATTTTTGTGTTTTGGTAGTGACAACATTTTCATGTATCCATTGTCAAAATTAGGTCAAGGTCAGAGAGTTAGGGAACCTTTAGGATTGATTTTTATTTATTTTATTCTTTTATTATTCCATTTAATAGATCATGGGTACCCAAGAAACTGAAACCTCTATGTGCCAGGGCTGTGGGCCTGTGGAAGGTTCAAGAGATTGCTTATTTTATTCAACTTTTTTTTTCACTCCATTGTTGTTATTTCATGACAATACTACACGGAGGGCACTTTTAAGACATTTTTTAAGAGAAGAGAAATATTTTCTCTTAAAAAGTCACTTTTTATTTTAATTATTTTACATTAAAAAGTAATATCAATTGAGTTCTCTTAAATATAAAATTTAAGAAAAAACCAATTTGGGACAAAAACAACTTAAGACAAAAAATTATATTTAAGACAAAAACAACTTAAGACAAATATATTTTGAGACAAAATTTTAAATTTAAGACAAAAATAGTTTAAGAAAAAAATAGTTTAATACAAAAATTTATATTTAAGACAAAAATAGTTTAAGAGAAAAATATTTTAAGACAAAAAGAGTTTGAGACAAAAATATTTTAAGACAAAACTTTATTTTAATACAAAAATAGTTTAAGAAAAAAATATTTGAAGACAAAAATAGTTTAAGGCAAAATTATTTTAAGACAAAAATTTACATTTAAGACAAAAACAAATTGAGACAAAAATATTTTAAGACAACATTATATTTGAGACAATGGCCACTTAAGATGAAACCCATTTAAGACAATTAATAGTTAAGACAAAAACATATAAATTTAAGAAAATATTATCTAACAACTACAAAATTGACTCTAGAAGTGTACCCTAAGTCAACCAGCTTGTGGACTACTACTCTATTGCGCCTATACCAATGCTACTATTTCACTTTCTAGCCATGTTATCTAATATAAATACAACGACTTTTTGGGCTCCTCGTTTTGTGGGGGTAGGCAACTCTGATGAACGTGAAAACTTTCCCTGGCAAGATTTCCTAGACATTAATTACTCTTTTGTGCCTTCAATCATTGTTGATATGAATAGAGACAAGTTTTATGTATTTACATTCGACAATACTACATGGAGGGGAATTTTATAAGACAAAATAAATATTTTGTCTCAAAATTTTCAATATGAGGTGCTAGTAGAAAAGGAAAAGGATTAGGGGTTTGTCTTTATGCTATTGATGGGTTATTCGGGAAGTAGAGTGATGGAGGTTGACAACAACTAATGGAATTTAGGGTTATCGAGGCCAAAAATAGAGGTGTACATTGTGAGAAGACTAATGGAGGCACTTTCGATGAATGTGGGTAGGTCGTAACATAGTTGGAGTACCTTTCATGGTTTCCATCGATTGTGTTTTGATATGGTTTTTTTGACTGTTTTATTTATTTTGAATGCTAATTATATCGATTGGTTGTTGTTATTAGCACATTGTTGTGTTGGATTAGCAACATGGATTAGATTCACCTAAAGGATTGTTGAAAAATGCAACAATAAATTCTCAATTTGATTTTTCCTTGATTAAATTTAGAAAAATTGAATTTCCACATCAATAGATAACTTGGATGCAATTAGCTTGTATGACATGGCTGGTGTCACCCATTTAACTCAATAAATTCAAGTTGGATGAGTTAACGTTCATTTAAGCATGTGTGATTGCTAATTTGTAGTAATCAAAGTAAATTATCTCACGTTGTTTTCAATTAAACTAGTTCTAACTGTTGGAGGAACTAGTGGAAGGTTAGTTGCGTAGTGGGACTTCAGTCAAATGCAGTGATCATTTAGTTAACTGATCAATCAGCCCAAAATAGCAAGTGCATGCAAAGAATATGAGTTCCCCAACTATGGTGGAGATTCCAAGGCAGTGTAACATTAGTTGTAGACTATTCATGAGTGTATAGGTGTTACATGCAGTCACATGATCAACCTTAGGAATTGCACAATCCATTTTGGAAAAAAACCTAAATAATTGGGGCCTAATTTCTAAAGGAATTGCACAAGGAAATAAGGGCTTGAGTAGAGGAAAAAATTGACAAAGTTTGGGTTTGAGCTTCTTAGTGGACAGAGAGATAAGTTATTCACTTACAGGTTGTGCACAATTGAATAAAGCAATTGTAATACATCTATATTCATCAAATTCATGCAAGAAATCATTGGAGTTTTTAGCAGATTACTTTCCCCAGGAAAATATTGTGTGCATGTGTTTTATTTCTTATTGCATGTCTTTATTTTTTGTTCTAAATTGTGAATTAACTTCTGTATAGTAGTAGAGTAGGTTTATGTCTTATGTTTTTGAAGAAACTTCATGAGCAGTTGCAAATCTACACCATAATTTCTACATCGTATCATAGCAGGATTCACATTACGACAGGAGTTTCAATTTTATTTCTCAAGAGGTTCGAATTTGTAGTTTAGCATAGCAAGATATCTTAAGAGTTGAGAAGATGACCTTCAATGACCTAAGTCTAGAGTATCCCTTGGAAGGTAGATCTAATTTCATTGACTGGAAGAATCTCATGGAGGAGGTATTCAATGAGAATGGATTGCTAGAATACATCAAGAGATATGTTACAAAAGCAGTAGAATCTTATGCCTAAAACCTTGCTCAATGGAAGAAAGTTGTAGCGAGGGTGTCAAGAATAATATTGGAGGGAGTATGGGACCACATTGTCAGCAATCTCCATGGGAAAGAAAATCCTTATTCAATGTGGTAGGCACTTACAAATTTGTTCTAGAATAGTAGTGACCACAAAACATTGGTGCTCAATGATAAACTTTGAAATATCAAGATGTAGAAGAATGACTTTGTCCTGCGATATCTAAAGAGGTTCACACAAGTTTGTGATGAGCTTGTAGGAGTTGGTGTTATTATTTCAAAGGATGACTTGGTAAGAATAGCCCCTCTAGGCCTTCCCAAGAGTTGGCATAGCTATCAAGATTAAGTTAATGGGAGCGAGAAACTACTGAATAGGGAAAAACTTATGGTACAATTTGGTATAGGTGGAAACAAGGCAGAATAGCAGAGATGGGACCTCATCCAAGGGAAAGGATGAAGAAAATTTTTCATTGGTTGAAAAGGGAAATAAGGGAAAATGTAAGAAATCTCAAACCAAACTAGAATCCTACTTAAGGGGAAAGAAAAAAGGTTTATGAAAAATTAAATGCTTTCATTGTCATGAATACGGGTGCTATGCCACGAAGTGACCACAAAAAAAGGCAAGCAACAATACCTTAGGAGGAGTAGTGGGTGAAGCTTTGGCTTTATACTTTACCCTTATAGCATGCATGTCCAACATAGTGATGAGGAGAATGTGGTACTTGGAATCAGATGCAATATTCCACTTGACAGAGTGTAGATATTTTTTCAGTTACCTAGAGGATAAATATCTCCAAACGCACATCAATCTGAAGGAAGGTACAACATGATTGATATTGGTAAACTCACCTTTCAGGGGGAGTCAGGCTCCCCTCCCAAGCTCAACGATGTCATTTTTGTTCTAGGCCTAAAGAAAAATATCATCTCTATTGCAGTTTTAGAACACTATGGTTATGACATGATCTTCAACAAAGGAAAAACATTCCCGAGACACATAGCCAATGGACAGGTGAAGAATATCAAGGTTTGTGTGAAGAATTTATATAAGTTATATGTGGAATATTGTGTTGCATTAAGCACTAAGGAAGAGAAAGTGTAGGGCCACGATGTAGGTGAACGTTAGCACATAAGACTTGGACATTTGCATCATGGAACCTTGAATATTATAAAAAAAATAGCCACTACCCTCGCTAAAGGAGCACTTGAGTAGAAGGATGTATGCAAAGGATGTACCTTGGGGAAGTACATAAAAAATGCATTCCATGATTTGGACAACAAAGCACATGTAGTCCAAGAAAGGATCCACTCTGATGTCTGTGGACATTTCTCGATAACATCCACTCTGAGACAAAAATATTTTGTCCTTTTTATTGAACACTTCTCACATAAGTGGTGGATCTCTTCACCAGGACGAAAGATGAGACATTCTCCAAATTCATAGAATTCAAGGCGCTAGTTGAGAAAGGAACCACCAAGAAGGTGAAGGCTCTCAGGAGAAATAATCGAGGTGAGTATATATTGAATGAATTTAAAAATTTATGTACAAAATAAGGCATTCAATGATAGTTGACAACACCCCACAACCCACCTCATAATGGGGTGGGTAAGAGAAAGAACCGTAGCATTTTAGGAGCAAGGAGGGTGATGTTGCATGACCAAGGCTTACCTCTGCATTTACGGTTTAACGCATGCAATACAACATTCTGTTTGCAGAACCAAAGTTGTCATCAGATTCTTGGAATGATTACACAAAAGGAGGCTTTCTTGGGAAGAAAGAGGGATGTGTCGCACTTCAAGATTTTTGGAGCCTCTATGTACTGCCATGTCTCCAAAGAATCAAGGAATAAGCTTTATTCAACCATAGAATCGGGGGTATGTCTGGGTTACGCAGAAACTCCCCACAACAAACATGTGTACTTTCCATCACTCATAATTATATTTGTGTGAAGGGAGGTAAATTTTGATGAGGAGAAAGCTATGTCATGCTCTCTTGAGAGGGAGCTTTAGATCTCACTAAAACATGAGATTTTAGTTCCAAACGAGGGACCTCAAGAATTTGTAGAGAAACCACAGATTGTGGATATGAGAGTGGATACATTAACTAAAGTAACACCTCTAGAGAAGGCAGAAAAATAAATAACAAAGTTGATTGACTTTTGCGGGATGCAAGGGAGAATGTGGGATATCCTTCAATTTTGTGTAAGCAAAGGAGGTCACTTAAGAGGTACACTATCTACATGGATCTTATGGCTAAGCTTATAGAGATTGAGGCATCATATTTTTAGGAATAAATAGACCATCCTATATGGGTTGATGTAATGGTGGAGGAATATGAATCCATTGCAAAGAACAGTGTTTTGGAAAAAGTTCCAGGACTAACATATAAATCAATAGTGGGTTTCAGATGGATCTTCAAGGTGAAGCAGGAAATAGATGGAAACATAGACATGTATAAGGCAAAATTTGTGGCCAAGGATACTCTCAAGTTGAGGGAATTAGCTATGAGCAGACCTTTTCTCTTGTAGCAAGGTACTCATCCATTAGATCAATTCTTGGTCTCGCTACGCAAATGGGGTGGAATATCCACTAGATGGGTGCAAAATTAAGATTTCTCAATGGGGTTATTAAGGAGGAGGTGTAAATAGAGTAACAAAAAGGTCCTGAGACATTTGATCAAGAGTCTTATGTGTGAATACTCAAGTGAAAATTATATGATCTCAAACAAGCACCTCATGCTTGGTACACCAAGATTGATAGTTATCTCTCTGGTTTGGGCTTCACCATAAGTGAAAGAGATGTAGACCTCATCACATCTAGATAGAAGGTAAATTTCTTATTATTTCATTATATGTTGATAATTTTATTTTAACTAGTGATGAGTAGTTGACCATATCTTGCAAGGAGGACCTTGCAAGGGAATTTGGAATGGACATGGGTCTCATGCACTACATTCCCGGGTTGGAAGTATGGAAGGGTGGTGGGGAATTGTTTGTCTCGCAAGGAAAGTATGTAGATAAGATACTGTAAAGATTCTACATTGAGAGCTGTAAACCCATGGAGACACCTCTAATGAGCAAGTAGGGGAAGGAGGATGCCACTTCAGGTGAAATGGATGCTACCATTTATCAGCAGCTAGTGGGTCCACCCATGTATCTTATGAACACATGACTAGATATGTGTTGCGTATTCAACCAAATAAGCCAAGCTATGGTTAAGTAAACTAAACTATTTTGGAAGGAAGCTAAGCATGTTTTATGGTACCTTAGAGGCACTACCTAGTTTGGATTATGGTACGGACGAGCAAAGGAAGTGATGTTGTGCGGCTTCACAAATGTAGATTGGGTAAGAAGCCCATCAGTCAGAAAGAGTACATCAATTGGAATTTTCAGTGTTGGGTCCATAGTGGTTTCTTGGTACAACAGGAAAATATATGTGGTGCGCAGCTAGATAGAAGCATAATACATGGTTGCAAGTAAAGCAACATGTGAGGCAATATGGATGAGAAAGATACTTGTCGGACTATTTTGTCAGCTGATGGATCCAATTGTAATAATTAGAGTTGCACCAATCTCTATGAGAATAATGTATTTCATTATCAATCCAAGCATATGGATATCTAGTATCACCATTTACGACACTCTGTCTACACATAGATGATGTTGCTACACTCCATTCTAACAGAGGAGCAAGGGGTTGAAATTTTGACAAAAGCTTTGTCAAGTGGGAAGTTTGAGTTCCATAGGTACAGGATAAGGGTGGTTGATAAACCCTTTCTTGTAGAGATGGAGTCTTCAAAAATGCAGTAAGAAATTCTCAATTTGATTTTTACTTGATTAAATTGAGAAAATATAAATTTCCACATCAACAAACAACTTGGTTGCAATTGAATTGTGTGTCATGGTTTGCGTCACCCGATTTACTCGTTAAATTCGAGTTGGAGGAGTTAGATTTCAGTTAAGGAGGTATGATTACTAATTTGTAGCAATCAAAGTTAGTTATCTCAAGTTGTTTTTAGTTAAACTAGTTCCAACCACTTGAAAAACTAATGGAAGGCCAATTGTACAGTGGGACTTCACTCAAACTTAGTGATCATCTAGATAACTAATCAATCAACCCAAAATATCTAGTGCAAGGAGAATTTGAGTTCCCCATCTATGGTGGTGATTCCAAGGTAGTGTAACATCAATTATAAACTATTCTTGAGTATATAGGTGTTGCATGCAGTCAGATGATGAACCTTGGGAATTGTGCAATCCATTTTGTAAAAAATCCTAAATAATAGGGGCCTAATTTCTCAAGGAATTAAGCAAGGAAATATGGGCTCAAGAAGACATAGAAATTTATTAGGTCTTCACGAGAACGTTTTAGTGAGCAGAGAGATAGGTTATTCACTTGCATATTGTTCTCAGTTGAGCAAAGAAACTTTAATAAATTTCTATTGATCATATTAATGCAAGCACACATTACAGTTTTTAGCATATTACTTTCCCCATGAAAAGTTTTGTGTGCCTGTGTGTTATTTCTTATTGCATGTATGACATTTTTGTTCTAAATTGTGAATTAACTTCTGCACAATAGTAGAGTAGGTTTATGTCTTGTGATTTTGATTAAGACTTCGTGAGAAGTTCCAAATCTACACCATAATTTCTACAAGGATGGTGGAGGAAAATTACAGAATATTTGTTAGTAGAAAATATGCCTACTTCAAATTATCTATGACACCTTTTGCAAGAAGCAAATGTTGAGGATAAAATTTTGGATTGTGGAAGAATTAGTCACAAAATTGACAAGGGTGATAATTTTGGTTGCAAGGGTGGAGGTAGTTGGATTAAATGTAATTTTGGTTGTAGGTGTGTAGATAGACAATTCATAGTTACTCCTTTGATTTTTGTCGATGATGTGTTACTCTTTGGTAGATTGACCTCTTTTTATCGGTATCTAGATCCCTTATGAATAATATTAAATTTCATATGATTTCTGGTTACCTAGATAATGCATTGGCACTAGATATTTATCATGTTTTTGGTGTTATCTGCACTGCATCAGATGCAGATTTTAAATATCTTAGATTTATGGTCCAAGCTAATTGTTATGGAATTAAGGATTGGAGTTGACTTATAGAGAAAATCCAGTATAAAATTTTATCACGGGCACATAGGTGGCTCTCCCTAGGAGCTAAGTTGACTCTAGTTCGAGTAGTCCTTTAGAGCATCTATGTATATTGGCTTCATATTTTCGCTCTACCTAAGAATATCATTAAATGTATCTTTCTGGCTTCATCTTGGCATGGGACAATTTGTTTCATAAAGGACAGAGTGGGTCTGGTTGTTGTTTACTCTATATGGACGCAATGGATGACGAAACTCATCTATTTCTTTGATTATCCTTAGTAAAATCAATTTGGAATGGTAGATTTAATTTGTTGCATTTTCAGGTACATTAGATCTACTCTTTTGTGGTTGATTGTATTCAGTATTGGATTATTCAATATAAGACATTTGGTGCACTCTCAATATACTTTGGGGTTTCGACCCAAAGAATGCATTACTGTACAAAGCTCCTTTGTTGTGATACATCCACCTCCATCCTTGTCAAACAAGCTAAAAACCCCCCTGAACTCAGACATAACCTCCATCCCATATTCCTTTAGTAGATAAAACCCTTCTCTCATTTTCTGACCATGCCAATCTACCCTCCATCCCATATTCTATCCTGAGCCCTATGTAAACCACCATTTCATTCAAGGATGGGGATTTTGATGCATACTCTACCCATATTTATTAGATATTTCCCCCTTTTCTATCATAGTGCTCAATTCACTACTAGGGGAATGGAGCAACTTCATATCAAGCATTTATGGGAAGAGGTAAGCTACTCCATTAAATGATCTATGGTCATGATGCAAAATCAATGTAGGATCAAGTGAGAAAGCTCTAGCATTTGCTACCATGGATAGAAGAAAAGGGAAGCTTGGTCGTTGGAAAAAGAAGAACATGTCGATGGTTCAATGCTATGGATGTCATGAATATGGGAACTACAAGAGATATTGTCTAAAGCTCAAGAAATATAACAACAAAAGAGGAAGGGAAGAAGCCTGTACCACTGAAGAAGTGGAAGAAGCTGAAAAGAAGAAGTCCAAGAAGGAAAGAGGAAAGGATCTCTACTATGATTGAGATGATATTCTTCACCTAGTTGTTGTCAATTCTTTGGTCTGACATCATAAGAAGCATACGATATAAAGAAAGAGCTCGGGACATCATAAGAAGCTTGCAAAAGAATTGAAGTAGAAGCCTATGCTAGTCACCTATAGTGGAAATGAGCTCTTAGTAGCCTCATTGGAAGTATAAGTAGTGCTTATGTATATAATAAATTCATCTAGTACATAAATCATCATACATCTTTCAAAAGAAGAATTTGTAGGATATGGATAATGAAGATCCTCTATTGGAATCTTCATTGGAAGATTCAACCATTGGAAAAGGAAAACGTCTCACCAAGAATTCCACCTTGTGAGGGGTTCATGGTATGATGATAAGATGACAAGAGATTAAATCATGTCAATATGATTGAAAAACTTTCAATCTAGGAAGCTACCGAAGGTAGTCTAAATGATCAAAAAGGAATAAATGAGGTATGTATGCAAGGATAAATGCTCTACCTTATAAGCATGATCAAGAGAAAGGGATATCCTTATTTGGAAGGATGCAGGAACGTATGGTTCACATATTTATTAGATTAAATCAACATAATATGTCCTCATATGGAATATGCGGTGGTTGATAATAAAGGAGGAACTAACGATGAAAGTTCCTAGGGGTTAATATGTGAAGAATGAAAGAAGAGATCATGAAAAACTGAAAATATGGCCACGTGGAAAAGGAAGTAAACATTCAATGACGATAAGAGTTGACCATGACATCTCCATGGAAAAGATATGAAGAGTTTGATGAAGTCTAGAAAATAAGGAGACGCTTGAAATTTAATATATCTTTGGAGACAAATCCCAAACCCTATCTAAAATGTGTGAATTCAAGAGTGGCAGTGATGCTAACTGCAAAACCCAAAATATTTAACACATTAATTTAAGACAAAATAATAATTTGGATTAAAATTATCATTCTTTTCTTAAGTATTTTTTTCTTAAAATTTTATTTTATCTTAATTGTTTTTTTCAAAGCCACTTGTCTTTGGTTCTTTTCGAAGCCCTTTTTCTTAAAATTTTATCATCCTATTTTGGCTCTACTTGTCTTTGGTGCAGCCGTGCAAGTTCGAGCTTTCTATTCTGTGTGATCTAGGGTCCTGAGAACTGTCAGGTTCCTCTTCTCTATCCTCTATGTGGTCTAGGGTCTTGAGGTGTAGTGGCAAGAGGAAGCTCTAGATCAAACCACCCATGAACACTTTACAATGAAAATGCCCCACATCGAGCCACCCTTGAGCACTGTGATGAAGCAACTAAGAGGTGCCATGGCAAAGGAAATCTGCAATAAAAATTCTCCACATCAAGCCACCCTTAAGCACTCCGATGCAACATCTGAGAGGTGCAGGGTAAGAGGAATCTCTTCTTTGAGGCACCCTTGATCACTCTACAACATAACCATTCCCCAAGTTTTTCTACTACCTGGGTATGTTCAATGCCCTCCTCGGATTAGGAGAATTCGGTAGGAGAGAAACTTCATATCCCTCGTGCCCATGTAGAATCCTTTGTTTTTTAACAAAAAATTCAAGGTATTGATTTTTACAACTCTTTGTGTTGCAAATATGTACTGAATGTGTCTTCCGTAAGAAGTCGAGCTCTAGAGTACCCCTGATAAGTAGCATGATGTAGAGAGTAGAAAGAATCCATGGATAAATTTGTATCAAGGATCGTGGGTTGGTCATGCCTTAGCACACTCGATGGGATTAACAAGTGAGGCAACTTCTACTTCACGGAAACAATGAATGTCCATGGATCTTGTAAGTACTATTTTTTATCGCTTCATATTAACTCTTAGCTGTAAGAATCTTGTTCATATGAAATTCATGTATATTGGGTTTAGAAACAAAACAATATTGTATGGAAATAATGAGAGACTAAAGTTTGAACACATGCTTTGAAAAATTAATATTTGTTGGATTACTTCAATAGGAAAACAATTTCCATAAGCTAAATATCGTAGTTGAATTTGAACTTTCATGGTTCCAACATTTTTCTTGGATATGAAAAGGAATTTTATCGATATACATTGAACAGGCAACTAAAATAGCGTTTCATTATATTTCCTTGTGAGAAACTTAGCATCCCAAAATGGTACCCTGATATCTACCTATACAAGGGAAAATACCACATTTTCTAATTATCTGTCAAATTTTAAGGCTTAAACTTGACACCAGTTGTTCACCTTACCTTGGCATAGGAGTCCCTATACCGAAATATTTCTTCCACTCCTATTACTAAAACAAAGCAAAATTATCATCGCGCAACTAGTAGCAAAGACAGATCATGAAAATGGGTTGTTGGTGGATAATTATTTCGAGATTCACATATAAGATAATCAGTTAGGGTTGACACTTTTTGTTCTACAAAGGGGCCTTTCAACCCTACAGATAATCATGCTAAGATTAAGGGAAAGTCCAAAACTAGGAAGGATTCCAAGAAGCCCAAGCAGCCAATCTCTTTAGGCAAAAATCTCACAAAATTTCTAAGTTCTCTCTTTATGGTTGGTGGTACCAAGAAGGAAATGTGTTCATAATATCCTTCTATAAGAGACTCCAATTCATATGATTATTCTGCAATAAAACCCTCCTTTGTTTATTCATACTATTCTTCAGTCCAATCGAGGCCATGTTTGAGTAAAACATCAAAAGGGTACTCAAACAAAAGGAGTGGGATGAGTCAAAATTCCATCACATTCTACCCAAAAAGTGTAAATGTGGATTGCGAATTTCACACATATGAGGAGAAGTGTCTCCATAGAATGGAATGGTTTGATAAGATGGAGAAGATGTAATTAAGCCATTATTCACGTGTCATAATCACTGTGAAGGAAAAATTTAGAATATGCAAGAATACACAAGAAATTAAAAAAATGCATACCATAGCATATGTTGTTAAGGAATGATAGTGATATCAAGAATGAAATATCAGTAATGATGTATTCATCAGATAGTCAAGTTCCCAAGGCCTTGATGGCACAATGAAACATGAGACAACAACAATGTGGACAAAACAATGAAACCGTGAGATCACATGGTTGATTTTCATTATGCATTAATATTCCCTATTACAAATTCCTCTTATCAATGCTTTGGGATTAATAATTAGGTTAAAGAAAGTCTTTTTGTAGCTTATCTCTTGCTCAAGGGTTCTCATATGATCATGTAATTGTGGATAGAGAAATACATTATCGAGATAAAGAGTGGAGGGTGGGTGACTATGCAATTAGTTAACTTTGGAACTCATCCCTTTGTGCCACCAACGTTTGCAGCGATATCATGAATATGAAATAATTTACATGGAATAATAAGAGGAGAGGTTAGAAATATGACAATGCCTTGTAGAAACGTATGTGAATTTCGCCCAAATATCTACCTTAGATTCACAATCAAGTGAAAGTTGCAATCATTTTTTAATCACTTTATGATACAAGTCCTAATGCTACTACTAGCATGGATAGAAGTTCTCATGAGAAGCTATCAAAAATAGATTGTGGAGTAGGACATACAAAACCATAAAACTAAAACATGGTCACAAATAAGGCCATCTCTAGATTCCATAGAATAGAGTTTGAGTTTCCACATTAGGAATAGGAAAATTGCTCAAGTCATTAACAAGGAACCCGAGAGTGGAAGAAAACGTTTTTCTTATTGGGAGTTGAGGCTATTAAAAGATGGAAATCTAGTCTCTTTAGAGGATTCATAGGAAGAGTTCTATGATGTGGAGAGATCCAATCTAGGATGCATCCACAAATGATAGCAAAGTGGATGATTCTACAACAAATTTTGCTCAGGGCTCATATGTAGAGTCATGTTCTAGGAAAAAAGAATAAGAGAGCCTTGTTTACGGAGGTGTCCCCATGGATCTTAGAAAAGAGCCTTAGCAAGATTTTTTTGGAACTCGAACACAAAGGATAGAGAAATTTTATAAAAAGTTACTTATTCTAGGAGGTGATCAAGGGTTTCATTGAACAAAAGCTGGCGGTATTCTAAGCAGTACTTGAAACATGTGTTGCTAAGAAAAGGAAAATATCGATTGAGAAGGATTTTCCTTGAACCTTTCGAGGTCATCTGACTTTGGGCAAAGATGGTCAAAATGCTTTGAGATGACTGTTGAATGAATATGCATGCTATAATATACCAACAAGATGGTTGAAGCTTACATCGACAAACATGTTATTTTAAAAGGAATAACAAATGAACATGTGAGAAACGTTGTAAGAAGAATTATATGTTTACGTTTAAGGATTGATATCAAGAGGACCCAAGCAAGGTTTCTACAATTGAAGTTGACTTGAACTATATTTTATTGTATGGAGAAATAGGATTCTTGATTAATGATGTGAAGTTGGAAATAGTTTTAATGGATATCATAAAGTTACACGATGGAACTCTATGGATTTTTCTAATAAGACAAAAATATTGAAATCTAAACCATAAATTTGATAGTGGAATATAGTATGATGAAGATGAAAGAAAATTTAGCGAAGTGGGATATTGGACAGCTGAGGGATGTCAATAGATGGAATTTTGTCCTTTTATTGTTCATTGTTATTTATCATGAGCACTGAAACTTGTATGTTTGTGGCTCACAATGCAAATATATTTTTAGGTGCCCTTAATTAACTTGATATCATCAACTATGATATTTTGTTATTAATTTTCCATGTCTTTTTTCAATGAGATGATTGAATAGTAGATTTGAATATTATCTTGTTGTGTATGAAGTGATAAGCCTCAGTAACGGTTTCCAGGGAACCTTTCCTGGCTTTGAATACTTGCAATAAATAAATTTTTCTCCTTAGATTTAATTAAACATTTTAGCTCATTATAATCTATCAAGTTAAAATATCAAAATGCTATTTATGTTCATATCTTTGACAACTTTATTGGAAGGAGCAGTGGCATTTAGGTTTCATCCACACATCGACCATGTACAAAGGGCCTTTCAATGTGGAGAGCTCCACTAAAGAAGACTGCTCTAGATGGAACTGAGTACAATCTCTTACTTCCTGGCAACAAAGGCATTGATGCATATGATCAAACTGTAATCATTAACCCTAGAGATCCATATAGATGACCTAATCAAACATATTCAATAGTTACCTTATGCAGGGCACACAAGTTCATGGTCAACTTGTAATAGTTGTCAAGAATGTTGTAGATTTAAAGAGTGTTAACATGGCACTGAATGGACTCCTAACTTAATGGGAAGCACTCATGAATGATGTTTCTGATCATGAGAACCTTCCTCACATTAAAATATACATGGTTATTGTATCCAAGAGGAAGACATCGATGGAGTTGAAAGCTAGAAAGAAGGGCATCGACGAGAACAATGTTCTATTTGGTTAGACAAATAAGGGAAAAGGTAAAGTGACTATCAAGGGTAAGGGAAAAAGTGAGGATTCAACCTCATAGTTAGTAAAGGACTCGAGTAAAAATAAGTGCTTCATTCCTCATAATCATGGTCATTATGCATCACATTGTATAGAATCTATATTAGAAGAAGGGTAAGTGGAAGCAACAAAAAAAGTAGGTAGTAGCATCTATAGAAACTTAGTTGGATAAGTTTGCTGGCATGCTTGAGAAGGATTTCTCAATGGTATATTTCCTATCTATCAACACAATTCTTATGAATGTGTTGTATGTGAATATGGGGCTTCTCATCATATGGAACCAACCTGACAATTATTCTCTAGTTTAACAAAGAAAGACTAAGTAGTATAAAATGATATTGGTGATGCCAAATACCTAGTAGCAAGAGTAGGTATTATTCTCTTCCACCTTGAGCTAGGTTTTATATGTTGATGATGTTTTTGTTCACCATTACTGCAAAAGGAGCCACCAAAAATAAATGATCATCATGCCTATAGTAGGGATTTTTACTTTGCTACCTTCAACCTTTGTGTTGAAGGTAGGAAATTATTGTATACAAGGTGTTCTCTATGACATTTATCTAGTGGTTCACTTTCTACTATGTTTCTAGGTCCAATGATCAATAATTTTTTTTTTATCATTATATGTTTATGATATGTAAGGATTGTAAAATGAATGAGTGGACATGTATTTGTACAATGCTTTAGCATGAAGTATTGCATAGCAACATTATTGTTGGTTTCATCTTTAACTTGCCCAATTTCCATCAATAAACATTACCCTGGATGCAGCTCAAGTGTACACATAGTTAAGATTATGTTTCCATTGTCTAAGACCTTTTGCATACTTCTTGACATGAGACAAAATCATGTAATCAAAAGGTACTGATATAAAAAAAACTATCCTTTTTTGTGCCAGTGATTTCACCTTACTATACAAGTGAGAGAGTATGGGTTTGATCAATGTGAGGCCTGGATTCAGTCTTTGATCTTGGAACTAATCTGGCTTGGCACAAATTGTTGGCTCTGGTACGGTAAACTACCCTTCAAACTTGCTCTTGTATTTTGTCAGTGCATTACATTACAATCCTGACTCAAACTCAAACTCAATTTCAAACCTTATTATTTCCTAAAAGATAAGTTAAGCATTATATTTATTTTCTTATTTTCTACTATGTGTTATGTGTGAGGAGTTTCCAAAATCCCAGTGCTGATTTTTTTTTGGTTCATGAAAAAACTATCCTGCACTTCTTCTCGGTGACTGTTTATATTTTTTTAAATTGTGTCCATGCACAAGTTCTCCTATGATGTATTTTACAATTTTTCCTGTGAGAAATGTATTAAAGAACTATGTGTACACTGTAGGTTATGATCTGATTCGCTACAATTGAGTATCTATGTTGGTAAAAAATGAGAAGCATAGTTTTTATCTTTCAAATTTTGAATTTTTTAGACATTGAAACTTCTATAGAAATATGAAAGATGTCTTTGTTCATAAATTTTTTGAATTTTTCACTATGAAATGATATTTTGTGCTTTACATAAATTAGGGGTAAAAATCACATTTGTGTCATTTGTTTTAATCTTAGTTGCATGATAAAGTAAGTAAATCTTAGGATCATGAAAGAGTAATTTTGTCCTTAACGGCTTAGATTTTTATTTCCTGGATTAATCAAAAGCCTCCAACATTACAGTTTATGCAATGTACTTTTAGATACATATAATTCTATGTTAAGATCCATTATCTAAATTAAGGTACCTACCTACGTATTAGTGAACATATTAGGATTGAAGAGTAAAGTATAAGTTAGTTCTAATGGACTGCTTGCACAAGTGACTTGCCTATTTTTGGTTGGATTTTGAGATCATGAAACTAATGGTTCACTCTGTGCTTCTTAGTCGTCATCCTTTTACTATGGTTTGGGAGGTCCATGCTTGTGACAAGAAAATATTTGATATCATGGTTTGTTTTCCGTTGATTTTGCTCATAATCGTCCTGGTGACCTGGGACCCTCCAAAAAGGAATCAACAAAGTTGTAGGAGAGAGGGGTCTTCCTACCCAATCATCTATGTCTTACCTGAGGTAGAAGGTAAGATTATCCCAACCCTCCTAACGGTATTCTTGGTCACTTGGACACTCCAGAGGGAAGAAACAAAGTTTTAGGAAAGAGGATTCTAATTGTGTGCTTGTCTGAAAGGTCTTAACTGAGTTAGAAGGTAACATTATGCCAAACTTTGTAATGAAGGTAAGATACCTCATGTGCTTGGTTTTGAATAAGTCTTGTCAGCTCATCCTCAAAGGTCAACCTTCTAAACTTAAGGTAAGTAATGATGCAGGGCAGACCTGCAATACCAGGATCTTTAAACTCTTTGCTCATAAACATGCATCTAATCTCTCACCCGATCTCTGATGCCAAAATTTCATACAACGTTCTAACCATAGGTCTTCAATAAAAACAATAAAACTAACTGAAGATCACACCAACCATATGCACACAAAAATATATGAGAATAATTAATTAAGAAATATAATATTTACAAGAGACATCATGGCCTATTCATGGCCTCTTATTCTTCATACTCCCTCATTCTCTCTCACTCTCTCTAATCTTCAATGTCTTTGAGGATTCCTAATTCATAAAACTAACATGATAAAAAAAATCCTAAAATCACTCAATTAAACTCCCTAAGAGTCTACATGCAATGCATACACATTGAAAAAGCATCTATGAATCTTTTTCCATCTTTTTCCCTATTCTAAAAGAGAAAAGCCTCCTTATCCCTTAATGACCCACATTCACTGCTTTTATGCCTAAAAGTACTCCTTATTTCCTATTTTCTTATTTATTTACTTTGGAAACATCTAATTAATCACACTAACTTGTAACTTAGGAAAATAATGCTTGACCCCCTATGACTATTATTTACAATAGTTGTTCTTGGGCTGAATGCTCCCGCATCAGACTCCCAAGGTAGAAAAATTTCATGATCTCCTGATCATGTGGTTTGTGGTCTTGATCTTCCTGGATCCCATACTTTGTTCTACAACTGTCCAAATGCTTTATTCCTTTGCTGCCGCTGCATTTCTGTTTTCCTTTCCTCCATCTTCTTCTTCCTGTCAATCAGGTTCAAGTTCTGATTGATCTTGCTTGCTACTATTTCCATTTTCCTCCATTTGGATTGCTGCATCATCAGTTGCCAGATTTCTTCAATCTCTATGTCCATCTTACTGCTGCTGTTCCCAATTTCTGTTAATTCAGTTGCTACCATAGAAGCTACTTCCGCTACCGCCATAGATGTTGCTACCTCCCAAGCTTCCTGCCCCTCTGCAACATACTTTGGCTCATCACCTATAAACACAAACAAATTGTTAGCATTAAAATCACAAGACCCACTGGTCTTATTTGTGGATTTAGTCACCAACTTTTTCATCTGCAGCTCCAAGTCTTTTTCAGGACCCAAAATTTTTTCATTGGCTTTCTCCTCAGCTTTCTCTGGCAATATTTCAACATGCTGATTTGTATTCACCATGAGACTGTTAGCTAGTCTCACCTTCTTACCATCTTCTGCTTCATGACTGTCCTTCACGAAAACTTCCCTGCCTTCTTTCCTCAGCAAATTAACCTATGCATGAGTTCTCTGTCTCTCCAGTTCTCTTCTCTGAAGATCTAGTTTCCTGTACAATTCAATAACTTCATTAGGAGTAGATTTTGGAAACTTCACATAACCATTTATACCTTCAACGACTCTTGACCAATATTCAGCTGGTCCTTCTTTCTCTGCATCAACATCCTGATTAGATTCCTTCTTCATGACAATATCAGCCAATTGTCTTTCACCTGCAAACATACACAAATTGTCAGATTTAGAACCATGTGCCCCTTTGTCCTTACTTGAAGTTTCAGTCTTCAAGTCTTCATCTTCACTATCTCCCAGAAATTCTTCTTGTTCCATTCCAACTTCCTCTTGATTCATCTTCTTGCCATTTATGTTGGCATCCTCTTTCTCTACTACGACCTTTCCTGAACCTTTGTTATGACTACTAGTAGTCATCCTTTGCAACAAGCCTCTACAACAGCTAGTCCTCCTAGCTGCAATCTTACCTCACTAAGCTCTCCTTACTTAGTCTTTTGGTAAGCAGAGGTCCTCCGTCTGGAACCTCTTCCTCAGCAACACCTTTGCTCCTTCTAGGCTCCTGCAATCTCCCACTCTCTCCTGAGAACACTTCAGTTGTCCTCTCTATCCAATTCGTTATTGGATTCTTCAGGTTCACTACCACTCCTCTGCAACCATAAACTTCAATTCATAAACTTCCAATCAAAAAATAATCTCACCTCTTAAGATCTTGCATGATCTTGTCCTCCCTTCATTTCTGCAATCTTGTTCACTTCACTTGCAATTGTTTATGTTGCATATCAGATTTAAAATTTGATCTTCCTTTCAATCATTCATCACACATTCAAAAAAACACTTTAGTTTTCAACAGAACCTTCTTGCATTCATTCATCCATCACATGCAATTAACTTAACTTAAAAAAAACGTGCATCATCAAACAGAGTTATTCCAGCTCTAATACCAACTTCCGCTGCTCCGGAATCCTTCGCTCCGCAGGAAGCTTTCCCAGCTCTGATACCACTTGATGTAGGGATGGCCTACCTATAACCAGGATATTTTTAAAATATGTCTATGCATATAGCCATGCATTGCAATACACAGTAAATCCAGCATATTATCCCTGATAAATGTTAAAAGCTCTAAAAGTTCCAGACAATACATATGCACACAAATCACTGAAATAATTAATTAAGAAATAAAATATTTACAAGAGACATCATGGCCTATTCATGGGCTCTTATTCTTCATACTCCCTCATTCTCTCTCACTCTCTCTGATCTTCAATGTCTTTGAGGATTCCTAATTTATAAAACTAACATGATAAAAAAAATCCTAAAATCACTCAATTAAACTCCCTAAGAGTCTACATGCAATGCATACACATGGCAAAAGCATCTATGAGGATTTTTCCATCTTTTTCCTTGTTCTAAAATAGAAAAGCCTCCTTATCCCTTAATGACCCATATTCACTGCTTTTATGCCTAAAAGTACTCCTTATTTCCTATTTTCTTATTTATTTACTTTGGAAACATCTAATTAATCACACTAACTTGTAACTTAGGAAAATAATGCTTGACCCCCTATGACTATTATTTACAATAGTTGCTCTTGGGCTAAATGCTCCCGCATCAAGTAAACTGTCCTTGATGTCTTAACTGAGCATAGAAATCTATTTGTCTTATTTTGTAAGAATGTCGGTTCTGATCGATAAACTATTTTTGGAGAAGCATTATGAAAGGATTTTTCTAAAACCATTGTGCTTTGTTGATTGATATTGGTTTTGTGATGCTTTGTCTTTATTTTAACAACCCAACTATGTTTGGGAAAACATTATGACACAACCTTTAGTTTGACAAAACTGGTATTTGCTACTATATTTTTTATCTAGGAATATTAATCTTTTAAAACTTTTCCCTGATTTCAGGCATATTGTTGAGTTGGAAGCTGAAGTAATAGAACTCAAAGAAGAGAACAAGGAATTACGGAAAAAACAGGCATTGTGGACAAACCTATAATTGATATAAAGATCCGCGTCATGTATTTCTTTATTTATGCAATTGGTTGTTTTATTATCATAAAATCTATGTACAAATCATTAATGGATCTTTTTGTCTTAAAAAAGGCAGAAATGGATGAACGACTAAAAAAACAGGGATAAAAACATAGAAATCTCAGTTTTCCATCTACTTGAATGAATATACATCTATGCACACCATTTGAATGTGGGGATTAATATTATTGTCATATCATATTACAATAATCTAGATAGCACTTTTGAGGGGGTATAACATGGCCTTAAACTCTTTTCGTTTACCCATGAACCCATTCATCACCATTTTCCTTAATTTCAATTACTTTTTAAATATTCCACTAAGACGTTTGGAGAGGAAAGAAGCTTTAGCATTGTGTTGGTTAAATGTGATTGGTATTTGTTGATTTCATTATTTTAATTCTTCATTGCTTGATATATTTTCATTTTAATTTATTATTATTCACATTCACATGTAAAAAGTAATTTATGATGGTTGAAGAAACAAATAATTCATCTTGAGGATATTGGAATTGCATATATGGGTGAGTTCACTTCTTTTTGGGTGTGTGTGTGTGTGCGTCTATGTGTGTGTGTGTGTGTGTGTGGGTGTGTGTGTGTGTGTGTCTATGTGTGTGTGTGTGCGCGTGTGTGTGTGTGTTTTATCTAGCAAAAGATACACTGAAATTATGAGATTTGAAACCCCTCAAAATTGCAAAGTTATTGGAATATTTGTGTCGCAAGGGATTTTATTGTTTTGTTATTTTGGGTTCGACTTTAATGTAAATCTAGCTATTATGTTTTCAACCATTCCATTAAAAATTATCATTTTCAATTTACTAAGATTTGTGACAGCTTTGTAGAGTGCTTTTTCTAAATTTATTTTGAGTGTGATTTTGATATAATTTCAATTGATGTGTTTTTATTTTAACTATTTAATTAAAAATTGTATTGTAATTATAAATGAACTAAAATTAATTAAAATTGTGAGTTATTGATATTTTCGTTTCATTAGAGGAAATTTGATTTTAAAAACTTAACATTGAATTTCCATGTCATAATATATAATCCAATCAAAATCTTTTAAAATTAAAAGAGATTCAGGTACCTAACATGACTTGGCAAATTTTAATAATCTAATTTGGGTATAGCTGAATTTTTTTAATAATATGGTTTACCTACCTTAAATATGAATGGTGCCAAAATTACATAAAACTATATTAAATATCAAAAACAAAATTAATATTTAAAGAAGAGTAAATCATGGGTTGATTATTAATTAGAGAAAAAAAATTAAAATTTCTAACTCATCTAATATTAATAATACAGTTTTCTATGCACAAATATTTAGAAACATAATTCATAAAATTAAAAATATTTTAAATATTATCTTTTTTCACGTATAAGAAAACTACCACATTCCATTTCATTTATTGAAGTTTTTCATTTAATTTTGATACTCTTTCTTTCTTTCTTTTTATATTTTAGAAATTTATTAGTAATATAACATTTTAACATAATATTAATAATATATTTTTTCTATCCACAAATATTTAGAAACAAAATTTATAAAATTAGTAATATTTTTAAAATTTTAAATATTTATCAAATAAAATTGATATTTAAAAAAAGTCAATCATGGGTTGATTATTAATTAGAGTAAAAAATTTAAAATTTATAAATCGTTTAATATTAATAATAAATTTTTCTATGCAAAAACATTTAGAAACATAATTCATAAAATTAAAAGTATTTTAAATATTATATTTTTTTAGAAAACTATCACTTTCCATTTATTGAGATGTTACATTTAATTTGATACTTTTTCTTTGTTTCTTTTTATGTTTTAGAAATTTACTAATAATGTAATATTCTATATAATATTAATAATATATTTTTCTATCCACAAATATTTAGAAACATAACTGATAAAATTAGTAATATTTTTAAACTTTTAAATTTATCTTTTTTCAAAAACTTTCATTTCCATTGTTTTTTTAGGATTTACCCTTTTTCAAACTTTTTTAAGATTTCAAAAATTATGATTCTTATGTGAACTTATAATTTTCAAAGAACTTGGCTATTCTGGATTCTATACAAAGGAAGAAAGGAATTTTGAACCACAATCGGAGGAATATGAGAATTTCTTTTAAGAGATTTACAACTTTTAATTTTAAGTTTCTTTGTTTAAGATTTACAACTTTTCACTGTTTTTTAAGATTTCAAACTTTATGATACTTCTCTCATTTTATAATTTTCAAATCACATGTGATTCTAGGGCACTGGGCTATTATGGATTCTACATGGAGGAAGTAAGGAATTTTGAACTAGAATCAAAGGAATATGAGAAATTGTTTTTAAAGGATTTATCGCTTTTCATTTTAAGAACTTTTTTTCAAGATTTAAAAATTTATGATGCTTCTCTCACTTGGCTATTATGGATTCTATGACACTTAGCTATTCTAGATTCTAAATAGAGGAAGAAAGGAATTTTGAACTAGAATATGAGGAAGATGAGAATTTTTTTTACAAGATTTACCACTTTTGATTTTAAGATTTGTTTTCAAGATTTACAACCTTTCACTGTTTTATAAGATTTCAAAATTTATGATGCTTCTCTCAATTTATAATTTTCAAAGTACATGTGATTCTACGAAACTTGGCTATATATCCTATGACACTTCACTATTCTAGATTCTACATGGAGGAAGCAAGGAAATTTGAACCAGAATAAGAGGAATATGAGATTTTTTTTAAGGGATTTACCACTTTTCATTTAAAGTTTTTTTTCAAGATTTACCGCTTTTCAAGGAGTTTTGAACTAGAATCAGAAGAATGTGAGAAATTTTTAGAGGGAATCTCTAGCAGACCATGGAAATTAGGATCGAATTATTATTAATTTAGATAAATATTATTATTTGTAAAACTTAATTGTTGTTTTAATCATGTAAACTTATTCTCAATAATAATAATAATTGAAAATTATATATATAACATGGTATAAATACATATTAACATTAATGGTTATATAATGTAAGAGACCCTCTTATTGCACCACAAAAGGAATCTCAATTAGCCTCATTACATATGGCAAAAACCGGGGAGATGGTTTGTGATGACCATCTTAAAAAAACATTAACTTGTTTATTAGCTATTAGTTAAAAAAAAATGAAAAGGCAAGCAATTTTTTATAATAAAATACCTTCATTTTTATTTGATGATGTTATTTTTTGTGCATATTTGTTTTTATATTAAAAAAAGGTTATGGTTAAAACAAATTTATATAACAAATTTGAAACCATATATTAACTTTTGAATAACAAATCTTATTAAATATTGTGTTAATAAACTAATTTAGATATAAAATATATATAGAGTTATTTTGATAAAAGTGATATTTATTTGGGTAATTTTAGTAAAAGTAAAATAATAAAAATGAAATATTAAAAAATTGTCTACATTAGATTAGTTTATTAATTTTTTCTTAGGTGTTTATTTTTGAGTTGAATTTTCCTAAAAGTGAATTTTAATTGTATTATTATTTTTTTAACCAAATTGTTTTTAATAGCTATTATTTTTATTGCTATTTTTATTGTGAATCTTTAAAGGATGCTAGCTCAATGTAAGGGTACCCGCTTTATAAGCAGGAGGTTGCTGGTTCAATTCCACTGTGTCCTAAGATGAATTAATCAATGATATTTTAGTTTATTTTTAATTAAATACTTTTAATGTTGGTTTATTTCAATGGTTAGATATCTTCCTAGATTCATTATTTTATATTGTCTCTAACGAGGCAAAATTGATGTTCTATTGTCTTTGAATGTAATTTTTTATTACCTCTTGAGAGACAATAGTTAGGATCAGAGACATTGTTCACTTAAAGACAATATGTATTTAATCCCAACTATTGTCTCTGGAGAGACAAAAATGAAATTGTCTCTCGAGAGTCAAAAATGAAGATGAAATTGTCTCTATGGAGACAAAAAGGATTTTGTTATATATCTTTTTTATAGAGATAATATTTTAAAACAATTTAGTTTGAGACACTGCTTAAAGACAATATTTGAGACAATACACAAGTTTTCTTTTGTCTCAAGTTAAGACAATTTACTCAAAAACTGTTTTAAATATTGTCTTAAAACCCCCTTTGTGTTGTAGTGTGAAGATTTGAAGGTTAATTCTTTTTTTTTTTTATTCAATCACGTAGTGAAGATTTAAAGGTTCTTTTTTTTTTTTTAATTCAGTTTCATTTCTTTTCTACCCAAAACATATAACACACAAATCGTCCACCATATCCTCCTAATTATTTTTTCACAAACCATTATAATCGCATAATAAAACATAAACCTTTCTATTTATGTGTATAAAAATTTTGATATGTAATCAAGGGCCACAATTAACCCACGTATATAGTTAACAATGGTTGAATGTTGACTTACCAAGCCCATGTATTAAGTTATACAACACCAAATTAGGTGCAGGATGGATCATTGGAAGATGGAAAGGCTGAGAATAATATGGGAATGCTAATTTGGTCAAATTTATGAATTAAATTCCCAAACATTTGAAAGGAATATGGGTTTAAATGAAGCCCAAATTGTAGAGATCCAAAGTGGGAATAAATCGGTTCATCGAGTTCACAAAATCAATGAGAAAATTTATTGATGATTAATTTTATCCAATTTAGAGGATAAAACCACTAAATCCATTCAAATATCAATGCATTTCTTCTACTTTTTTTTCTTAGAAATTTATTGTTTTATTTTAGTAATTCAATTTTTATATTTCCCATAGGTATGCAGTTGATCACCCATAATAGGCTCATGATGAAGATTTCTCAATGAAGCTTTAGACATGATCATTGATCAACGTTCTATTTTGAATTATGGATTATTGAATAAAGGAATTTTGAAAGTATTTACAATATTTTAAACAAATCGATGCGACCCATGAGGGGGCCACTTTATGGGAAAGATAACTACTATAAATCAATTTCTTAAAGGGACTTAGAACCTACAGGATTGGAGTAGATATAATTTGTTAGAGAACAATGATAATCATGTTTTCATTAACATTCTTTGAGATCCACTATAATATGAGGCTCGTGAAAAAATCTCAATTTTTGTATTCTGTTGTATGAATTTGATGCTTGGTTGATGCCTTTCACTTTTATGTAGTTTTGGTTTATTTTTGAGTTGGATCAAAATTTATTATCTCATTGTAGCACTACTACTAATTTAATAATTTAATATGATTTCATGCTTATTTCAAACCAATGAAAATATACCTTCTCATGTTTGGTCAAAATTAAATCAAAGTTGAATGTTGGATTCAAGAGAACCTATGCATGTTGACATATAACCATTTAGCAGTTTAATTACATGCTAACATTTTATTAACCTATGATTGCATCACATGAACTATTTTTCTGATGTCATAGTAGAATCATATCTCGAATTCAATGGTTTTTATTTAAATCTATGTGTTTCTATAGTTCTAGTAACTATGTATGCCAAGTGTGTGCTCTTGTGGTTTTAGTAACTATTTTCCGAGTAAACTACATATGCACATTTTTGTCTATTAATTTAATTTATATCAAGTATTTTAGTCATTTATTAGTTCATTTTTTTATCTAAGATTCAATCCAAGTCCATTCACCTCACTCTTGGTTGAGATTGAGACTGTTTCATCTTTGAATTGTGACAAGTTAAATTCAGCTAGATTTGCATTAGTGATAGGATAAATAGGATAACTATTTTTTTGTCTCCATATTAGTTTATACTACATTTAAATCTAGTTAATAATATTAGAAAGTATTCTTACAAGGAGGACAGATTTAGGTGGAAATTACACCCACTTACTAGAAAGAATCACCATCGCAAATCAATAAAGGTCTAATTAGGACATTGAATGAGTGATCTCCCTAATGTTATATGGCTAAATTATAGGCATCAACACATTCCCATCCCTCTGTTAGGAAACAACATTCACACAAGTTTTTAACATTTCCTAGATGTAATCAACAATAAAATGAAGAAAAAATAAATTAATACCATAGTTAAATACATGCTAGGAAAATCCATTGAACATATTATAATAGGTTTTGAGAACTTATTTATTAAATTTTTTTGTTGGTTACGTACCTTGAATGTCACTCCCACATGTATATTGTGTTGAACCAATTCTTGTTGTAGTTCATCACCCTCGAGCTCATCCCTCATTCCACTTAACATCATATTTTTGTCTCAAGTAATTGTCTAGTACCAAACATAACATATCCAAGGTACCAAACCCAGCAAAATCCAACCAATAGGCACACATTTTCCATCGGCCTACACCCCAAGTGGCGCACACCATTCTCTACACCTCCAGTCCCATAGGTGATCCCACTATGTTCCATGACACCTCACTCGATTCAAAAGAATATTCCAAGAGTCCTATGGCTGTAGGAGTTCCACTACCATCATGGGTCTTCTGTGTCCCTTTCCATGCCCTCATCCATGGACACCTATCCATTTTTTTTCCTCATTGTCTCACTAAATAGGGGAAACACCCTTTTATAGACTTGGTGTTCTATTTAATTTATATGATAATATTATATTATACCTTATATCATGATACCTTAATTTTGTGGAGTCTTTGTCCCCTCCATTCCTTTTGTCCCTTGGTCCACAACAAAATGACAAATCAGCTAGGTCCACTAACTTGATAATTACATAGGTTCTTTGGCATTAAATTTGTAGCTGTGTTATCCAATCGACATAATACATTAAACATGCATACAGAAACATGTAGAACTCCAATGAAGTTGGTTCACCAGCATAATATTATCAATTCTTTGAGCCATTACATATGCACACTAACCATAAAAATATTTTTGACTTGTCTCACTAACCTAACATATTTATAGATACAAAGGCATGTAGGCCTCAATGGGTTTCTAATCCATTAACCTAGTTGTCACATGTACATGCATATAACCAATCGGGGAATCTTAGTTGGAGGTGTTACAGTTCCACAAAGGTATGATCCTTATATTTTTTATAGGTTATTAGTTTCTCTTTTTTTGGCTTGTCTTTTCTAGGAGGGATTGATTTGAATCGTTTTCCATTTGTGTTATACTTTTTGAAATCCATGATATTTTTGTGTCTACTGCTTCCTATTTACCTCAATTTTGGATCATATAAGAATAAATTAAAGTTCTAGTTGAATTTTCTATGGTGGTAAGGAATGCATACATAAGATAGGGTTAGTATTAATCTCTTATTTTCATAATTGATTAGAAGGATTTAGAAATGGATTTTGAGATATTTGTGTAGGAAAAAAGTCAGGTCTAGTTGTATATTCTTGTTTTTGTTACCTCAAATGATTTTCATAATATTGAAGTGTATTTCCAATAACTTTGGTATTTTCTTCATCCCATAATACTTGTGGTCTTAAGTACGTATGGATCCATATGGGAACCTAAGTTAATCATCTTCTTTTAGAAGGAATCTCTCTATCCAAATATTTTAATCAGAGGTTGGATGAGTTATGGAAGTAGATACCTCTCTCAAAGACTTAGTCTCTATCTTTTATGTTGGTTAATATAACATTGGAGCCTAATTTGAGCTGTAGACCTCCCTAGGGAATTCTCAATGTACTAATCCACTAGGTTATTACTTTATTTACTGGCCATATTCTTAAAAATTTACAATCATTACATGACCATGCCATGGAGGATTCACGCAATGAACCGTTGACATATCATGTGCATTAGAGGCATACTAACCAATACCCTGAATTTGACTACATATTAGAAAATAACTTAAAATTCACATTATTTAACTTTACTAATTCAAACCCAATACACCTTCCTAATTTAGAAAAACCCTATATATTGTAAAGTACCTCTAAAAGTCACATTATTTAACTTACTACCAATAATAACCCAATAGACCTTCCTAATTTAGAAAAAACCCTATTTTCAATAGATATGGAAGATATTCATTTTTTTCATTAACATATTTTAGACCCCTTTAACATTTACCTGGTAGTGTACGCTCAATATTTTATGTCAATTTTTCCTCAATATATATCCTTGAATATGAATGCACATGGTGTCATGTTTCCCCCACACTTGTAACTAATGCAAATGGAGGCGATCTCATATCATGGATTTTAGTTGTTTTTACCAAATTGTGGCTAGTTCTCTTCTCTCGTAGATTTTAATTGTAGTTATGTGTTCAAAGGCTCCATAGTTATTCCTTTGTGAGAATTATTGTGAAGGAGGTTGACATTACTCTCACATCTCTATGCAAGATCTAAATAGTGGAGAGAATTTTCCTTATAGCCCACGTTGCCACCTTGTTAGCATTTGAAGTTGTACTTAATTGCCAAAATGTCTTTAACTTGAGAAAAATACATGTAATATGTGATTATAATATTGTAGTTATATATATAAATATATATATTATATATATATATATATATATATATATAGATAATATATTTCATAAATGAAAAAAAAAAATTTACTAGTAAGAAAAAAAAAAGTTAATTGATATATAAAACTTAAATGGTTATATGACAATGATAAAAAATATTTTTATAGTTAATTTTATTTAGGAATTATTAATTAATATGAAATTATGATAAAATTTGTATATAATATATATATATATATATATATATATATATATATATATAACCTATGATGTAATGATAAGTGAGCTAATATTGGAAACATATTTTTATTAAGTAAAATTAAAAACTATAGTATTGCAAAAATGGTTCATTAAGGAATTGAAAAGGTATTTCAGTCTTAAAATCTCATTAATACATTTTTATTGTAATTTATTTTTAATGTAGTTATCGAGATTTGAAACATTATAATCACTATAAAGTTGGGAGTTATTATATTTCAAAAAAAAGATGGGAAAAAAAATAAGAGTATATATATAATATATATATAATATATAGATATATACTCCAACTTTATAGTGATATAATATACAAATATATAATTTTCCTAGTTCAAATTAAATTTTTCCCTATTTAAGAATATAGTTATGACTAAATATGATTAAATATTTAGCATATAAATAGAAAACATTCAATATAAAATAAAAGTAGTTTCTTATCATTGTTTCAAATTTAATCAGATTACATTTAATAGAGATGGTATAAATATGTTATTTTTTTATTAAACTATTTGAAAAAAGGAGAGGAGGTTGTTATTTTAAGAATTAATCTAGGATCCAAAAACAATTAAATGAATTTTTAGATGCTTATAAAATCTATATGATGACTTTTTTCTATATTTTCCTTATTTTATTTTATTGAGTTGAAGTGTATTTTTCTAGCTTTTATGATAGAGATGTGTAATTCCTTCTATGATCAATATGGTGATCCAAGATACTTTTTCCTATAGATATATGAAAATAATGAGATGTAAAATTGCAGCTTAACACTAAAATTTAATGTGCACACAAGAAAAGAAGAAGAAAGCAGAAAAAAAACGCAAAAAGAAGACACCAAGACTTGATAATGGAGTTTGTCCAATTCAGACTACGTCTCTGGGCCCAACTTGAACAATGGTGAGGCCCTCTATATTAAATGGCATGAAAATAAGAGAATTATAATCATCAACTGCATACAAGAGGCTTATCCCTCCATTTTGAAAGATGGTTGTGAAATGGAGACGTCAGATGGAGAAGTGAGCAGCATCAAAGCCTCTATGGCGCTGAAAGGGGCTAAAAACATCTACAACCTATTCAAAATAGATGAATTGCATTATTAGCCTACAACCAAATGAAACAGTGCACTGCAAATTCGTCCTCCCGTGCTTTTCCAACCATTGTGATTTTATAATGGGTTTTTCAGGCAAATCCTACTTAAATCGGAGTTGTCTTGGTTAAAAATAAAGGCTAGTGGAGTAGAAAGATCGGTAGGCACAACCAACCCTTAAGATAGCCTCTTTATCGTTAAAGAGATAAATACCAAGAAATCCCAAAAAACACTAAAATCTGGCAAAAAGCCACTTACTTGGAGTTCAAATTTATCGAATAGGGTGTATATTGCTTATCGGGTTTGGGACCGACATCGCAATCGGCATATCGGTGTGAAAAAATCCTATTAATAAGGAATGGCTGATCTTTGGTCGCTCATATTGGCATTTTCCAATCGCATCGGCATACTGCTAACATATCGGCCTGATACTTTATCACTAATCGCATCATAAGTCGACCCCTACCATCACCGATATATATATATATATATATATAGATAATAAATATATAATATATATATATATATATACTAATATATATAAAGATATACTAATAATATTCCTCTAACTATTCTCCGATCCACAGATCCGATTTAATTGGAGACCAACGATCGGGGTTTTCTCTGTGCCCTTCTTAAGTCCACCTCCATGAATCCTCCAATTGCAATTTTTTCCTTTTAAGGCTTAAACCCATTTTTAAAGGAAAAAACCTCATTTTCTTAAGGAAAAAAGCAACCTTATTTTCGCGATAAATTCATCCTCCGAACTCAGATTGAGGTATTGTTCATGTTGTTGGAATCAAGATGACGAGATCTACATTGTAGTCCTGAGTTAACTTCATTCTAAGCACTTTGATTTCTGAGCTTTTCCATGCCATTGTATCTGGAGATCCACCTGGATCAATCCTCCCCATTGAGGAGCTTTTGGACTACCAAAAGCTTTTCATTAGTCAATTGGCAAGTGAGGGTATTTTTCCCTCACTTTCTCTTTCTCCAGCCATCTGGCCTTGTTGGGATGCATTCCCTTGAGCGAGCTTGAAGGTATTCTACATCTCCTCGCCATGAAGTCCTAGTTCTTCTATTGAGGATGATGTCTTCGAGCAACTCATCGAGATATTCTGGTTAAAAATGATCGACTGTCAAAACTCTACCCACCTCAGTAGTGTCCATGATTAAAGGTAGTTCATACAGCTTTAGGATCTCCACATTCACTACTAAGTACATCTACATCTATACCAGCAAGTCAAGATGAAAGGAATTGTTCCAAATCTTCTCCAAAATGGTGAATGGTCCATACCAAATTGGTCGCAACTTCTTTCCTTCTCCCTTAATCCCATCTTTTCTGATGTGGAGCCACAGTTTGTATCCGACTTCGAATTGGTGGTCAACTCAGTGTTTCTCATGTTGAGCCTTGTAACAAGCTTGAATTTTCTCCAACTGCTCTTGCACTGCTTGATGAATCAATTAGATTCACTGAATGAACTGCTGAGCTTTGTCCCTATCATTACATCCACTGGAGCCATCTTCCCTTCCAAAGACCATATCGAAAGGGTCTTTTGGTAGGTCACCAAAACATGTCTTGAATGGTGAATGATGCATAGATGAATGCACTTCTCGGTTGTAGGAATGTTGTACATAGGGGAGATGTTCATCCCACAACTTGGGATGGTTCCCACAATAGCCTTGTAATAAGTGTACCATGGTACGGTTTACAACCTATGTCTATGTGTCAGTCTACTGATGAAATGTCATGCTTCTTTTCAATTTGGTGTCCATCATCCTCCACAAGCTTGTCCAAAACTCTCCAAGAAAGCGAGAGTACTAATCTAACACAATTGATGTGGGTAATCCAAATTGGACCCAGACATGTTGAAAGAAATGAGGAGTTTGCTCTACAGTAATCTGCTTTTTACGAGGTATAAGAATACACATCTTACTAAAATGGTCAATGACGACATCCAAATAGTCATGACTCTTCCTAGATAAAGGTAAACCTCCTACAAAGTCCATTGACACACTTTCCCATGGACGACTTGGAATAGGGAGGGGTGTGCATAGCCCCTGTTTTCTATTTGAGGAATTTGAAACAGAACACATCACACAACCCTTTACATAGAAAGTCACAGTGTTTTTCATATGAGGCCAAAAACAAAATAATTTATACATGACGTAAAGTCTTTTTAACACCAAAGTGTCGAGACACAAGAGAGTTGTGGGCCTCTCACATTACATGTACTCTTTCCCCTGTGGGAATACACAATTTACCAAGGTGATACAACAATTTCCCCTAGAAGTGATAGTTGTCCACCTGTGAACCATGGGTTAGTTTTGCATAAACCTCCTTAAAGTCATCATTGTTAGCATATTGTTTAGCATAACTCTCAAAAGATAATGAAGCATTATGCAAAATAATAGAAGCAGAAATAGGAGGGCGAGATAGCATATCAACCACTTTATTGCTCGTGCCCTTCTTATACTTTCTTACTAGATGAAACTGTTGAAGGAAGCCCATCGACTTGAAATGACGAGATTACTGTAATCTGGTTTGTGACTGAAGATACTGCAAGGGCTAATGATCTGTATGAATGATGGTCTCTTTCCCGATCAGGTAGTGTTTCCACTTTTTCACACTCTGCACCAAGGCACAAATCTCCTTGTGATACGTGGGATAGTTTATCACAGCTTGAGAAAGCTTCTGAGAATGGTAACAAATCAACTTCTTTTTCTGAATCAGTACAACTCCCATGGCATAATTGCTAGCATCGGTTTCTATCTTGAATGGCTGTTGGAGATTGGGTAAGGCTAAGACTGGTGCAATGCTGATTTTTTCCTTTAATGTTTCGAAGGACTTCTCTTGTCTTCCTCCCAATTAGAAGGCCTATTTCACACTTGTCAAGCTATGCAAAGGTGTTGTAATGATAGAGAAATTAGCAATAAATCTCCTCCAATACCGGACTACACGTAGAAAGCTACGGACCTCGGTTACAATAGTAGGCTTAGGCCAATTTACGATTTCTTCAACATTAGAGGGATCAATATTTAATTGACCATGACCAACAATATGACCTAGGTAACCAAAAGAGGTCTTCACGAACTCACACTTTGACAATTTTACAAAGATTTTTTCTTTTTTCAATACATCAAGCACTTTCTTTACATTACACACATGTTCAAACTAACTCTTACTAAAGACAAGTATATCATCTAAATATACAAGAACACAATCATCAATGAAAGGCTGTAACATATCATTCATACCCTGCATAAAAGCGGTTGGGGCATTGCAAAGTCTGAATGGCATCACCATCCATTTGAATAGCTCTTGCTTGGTCTTGAAGGTAGTTTTCCACATGTCTCGCTCTACAATTCTGATCTAGTGATAGCCACTGCACAAATCCAACTTTGTGAAATAAACAACACTCCTTAATTGGTCTAATAAATCATCTATGCATGGAAGGGGATAGTAACTTTTCACCGTGATCTTTTTCAGCTTGCAGTAATCCACGCACATCCTCTAGGTGTCGACTTTCTTTGGCACTAAATTAATTGGTGAACCACACGGAGAGGTGCTCAGCCTAATGGCACCTTGGTCCAACAATTCCTGCACTTGTCTCTTTATTTCCTCCATCTCAATAGCCAAGATACTGTACATGCCAATATTTGGCAGGGGCATCATGTTGTAGATGGATTTCATGTTGGATTTCCCTCTTCAGAGGTAATCCCTTCGGTTCCTGAAACCAATCATCATAATTAGAAATCAATTCAGATAATTCTTGTCTATGCTCAAGATTGCAGCCCTAGAAAGCATCACTGAATTCTGCCTCATTTTCCCTTACAACCATAAGCATGCATCCTTTACTATAATTCACCAGTATTTTCATTTGTCTAGTGCTTACAAGGGTCGCATTAATTTTATTTTGATGAGCCCTCCCTATATATTCTACCCCATCCTTGGTGATTTGATATTTGTTTTCATGACCAGAAAATGCTGCCTTTCTATCATACAGGTATGGGCTCCCTAACACCATGCCACAGAAATCCATTGGTATTACATCCAACTCTACTTCATCTACGAGCTTAGAAATGATCACAAATTTGACTTTACACTGCTAGGTTACATTCAATTTTCTCTATCATGTATCCATCCCAGCGAGTAAGGTTTTGGTTGCGGTTTTGTATCTAAGTTAAGTTCCTTTACCAGGTATTTTGTAATTAAGTCTTCTTGGTACCCAGTATCAAACAGAGTTTCAACTTTAGTATGACTTACAACAACTATGATATGAAACAATTCAATTTTTTTCGGTCATTTGAAAGGGACTCATTTACATAACTGGTGCTTTCATGCGATTCAGAATTAAGATGAGGTGTAAGAGTACCTTTTTTTCCTACTACTATGATCAAAACTTCATCTCCCTAATTTGATCCAAGGTCTTGCTATGCCGATGCCACTGTCTTCTGCTTCCATTTTCCTCCATACTTCTTTGGAAAAAAATTTGCGTGCTGCTTCCAACAGTTCTCATCATTGTGTCCTTCCTTCTTGCAGTGATTGCAATAACACCACTCTCCTTCTTTGGCTGCTACTGTTTTCTTCTCCTTCCCTTTCCATTTTGCTTTGGAATTACCATTGGGAGGTTTAAACGGTGGTTTTCTGGACTGATCATCTCTTTCATTTTTTCCCATGTTCTCAATATGAATTTCTCTTATGATGGTTGAATCAACAGTGGTTGGTTCAAACAACAACAACGAATGTCTAATATAACTATGCAGTGAGCCAATACACTTAGTTACAACTTCAGGTGTATCAAGTGAAATACCCAAATTCAGTGCTTTCTTCCCAAATTCTTCTGTAAAACTTTGAACATATTGCACTTTTCCTTGCCTTAAATATTGCCAATTCATTAAATATTCTTGCTTGTATCCTAAGGGATAAAATTTTTCCTTTAACATAAAAGTGAAATCAGGCCATGAGGAAAAGAGCTTACCCACATTCTTACTGCTCTGCAATTTTCTCTCACACCAAATGAGAGCAGTGCTGCTCAGCTGTAGAGAGGCTAGCTGGATCTTTCCCTCGTCCTCCACGATCTGCTGAATCTTGCAGTAGACCTCAGTCTGCCTAATCCAATCACTAAGCTTCTCTATGTTACTTTCACCATAGGAAGATCAAATTTAACATCTAATTTAAGGAAGGGTTTCTTAGATCCATCCTTTGAATTTCTACAATTACGGTGGTGAAAGTAAGGAGAACCTTCACTCACAGAAGGAGAAGGAGGGTTTTGTTGGTGACCATTCCCATGTGCTAAACCTTGTCCTTCTAGGTTCCTCTCTTCTACTTTCTCCAGCCTTAAAACCAACTGACTCATATTCTATGCCATTGAATAGAAACTCTTTCTAAAATCATGTTCCTCTTAAAGATGAGCTTCATCTTCTGCCATGTTTCTCCTTCGAGGTGCACACCCTGCTTCAAGATCGAAAGGTTATAGTTCCTCTTCGCCTCTTTGAAGCTTTTTTCTTGTTAGCATACAAACATGTAATTCACATTCAAAAAGCCCTACTCTGATACCACTTGATCATGGATACTTTTTCTTATAGATGTATGAAAATAATCACATGTAAAATTGTAGCTTAACACCGAAATTTAATGTGCACAGAAGAAAAGAAGAAGAAAGTGCATAAAAGGCACAAAAAGAAGATGCCAAGACTTGATATGGAGTTCATCCAACTTAGACTACGTCTCCAAGCCCAACTGAAACAATGGGCAGGCCTTTATATTAATGGGATGAAAAGAAGAGAATTACAATCATCATCTACATACAAGAGGCTGATATCTCGATTCTGAAAGATGGTTGTGAAATGAAGACCTCAGAAGGAGAAGTGGGTAGCATCAAAGCATCTGCGGTGCTGGAAGGGGCTAAAAACATCTACGATTTGTCCAAAACAGATGAAGTGCACTATCAGCCTCCTCCTCCCATGCTTTTTCAAACATCATGCTTGTATAATGGGTTTTTTGGAAAAATCCCACTAAAATCATAGCTGTCTTGGTTCAAAATAGAGGCGAGTGGAGTAGAAGGATCGGCAGGCACAACCGACCATTAAGATAGCCTCTTTATCGACAGGAAAAAACCCATTTACTCGGACTTCAAATTTATCCAATCAGGCATATATTCATTATCAGTTCTAGGCCTGACAACGCAATTGTCATATTGGGGTGCAACAGTCCTGTTAATCAGGTATGGCCGACCACCGATCGTCGATTGTCGATATTAGCATCGGCCGATCACATTGACATGCTGCTCACATATCAACCTAGTTCTTTATTGCTGATCACATTGCAAGTCGGCCCTGCAATATATATATATATATAATATATATATATTATATATATATATATATAATATATATATATATATACATATATATATATATATAATCCTTCCTCCAATTCGATTGCCCTCCGATCCGCTGATCTGATTTAATCGGAGATCAGCAATCAGGGTTTTCTCTACGCCCTTCTTAAGTCCACCTCCATGAATCCTCCGATTGTGATTTTTTCCTTTTTGTTGGAAATAATACTGAGAGGGGGGGTGAATCAGTATTATCAAGTCAAATATTCCTTTGTCAAATCCAAATGATATACGCTACTTCAGTTAATTAAACTCACAACTATGTAGAAGGAAACCCGCGTATACTATGAAAAATTATAATTTACTTTATCTTTCATATGTTGATTGTTAATCTGTGTATCAAATAACTAATAACCAAAAATAGTAAAATAGAGCAGAAGACAATCACATACAAGAACACAAGATATAAGGTGGAAACCCAATGTGGGTGAAAACCACCTGCTACAATTCGTCTCTATCTTCTCTTTAATTAGAAACTTCTTTTTACAATTGTACTAGTGTAGTCCTCTACCAGTACACAGGCTGCAACCTGCAGAGAGCTACAACCCACTCTCATTTTCCAGCTTCTCCTAGAAGGGAGCTACAACCCTCTCTCGTTTTCCAGCTTCTCCTCGAAGGGAGCTACAACCCCTTAGCTCTTGCAGTAGCCAAGATACTAGTATGTAGGTGCTCGCCTACAGAAGGCTACAACCTTCTCTTTCTTCCAGGGACCACATTTCATAAATTTTTAGACTGGATCCATGAACATCAATCAATCTGCATCAAACAGTCTCCTTTTCACCAATTAGCACTGAATTAAGTAGACACTTCTCTGACAGTTGTATCTAAATCATAGTAAGAGTAACCACACACCAAATCTAAACCCAGAACAAAAGATACTATCATTCAAGCTTAAAGATTATGAACCATCAATAGAACTTATCCTTCTCCTTGAGCTCAGGTTCCTTCTTTATTCATATCCAGATCTGCACCATAACCCAATCACAGTATTCTAGTTCTGCACCATCACCCAATCACAGTATTCCAGATGCAGCACTTTATTAGATATTCAATAACAATTCAGACGTTGCTTTGCCAAATGATCTCCTTCCTCTTTTATAGTCTTAGGCCTTTCACAATGTTAGGATATTCCGACACATAGGAAATAGTTAAGTTCAACTTGGTCTAGTATAGAGTTAGGTATAGAGTTAGGTAAAGTGTGTTTCTTTACCGTTGTACATTTTGTAACTTACAATCCGACGGTCACGATATGTAGTGATCCGACGGTTCATTCTCTCCTCGGTATTACCGACACTTGATCCGTGGCTTGACACCCGATTGGTCCATGAATTCTATTTAAAGCGCATGGAGGGTCATTTGTAGGTTAACCGTGCATGAGAGAAGCTTATGTAAATTTCATTCTTTTATTAATAAATTGCCTATAGTAGCCACGTTGGCGCAGGCCGTGGACTGTTTCCCTCTCTGAGGGTTTTAACCACGTCAAAATACTGGTGTATTGATCTGTGATCTGTTTGTGAGCGATGTCCTTTTGGTATTCTGTCTGAGGAACTTACCCTGTAAATTCCTACATGGTATCAGAGCTATTTGAGGGCCGCGTCCGTTGGTGATCCAAATCTGAAGCCGGTAGAACTGCATGCGGCTGTCGTTTCCTAGATCTACTGTTTCTGACTGCTTTCGGGCCGAGAGGACTGCTCTGTTGTGTTCGGCGCATCTGTTCCAGT